>JAGTYA010000194.1:37500-39243 GCA_024291935.2 Okapia johnstoni | reverse complement strand
CCGTCCACCCGTCTCCTCCGTCCACCCTCGACGGATCCGCCCTTTCCATCCAGTCTGGTCTGCGCTCACGACGCGGGGCCGGCCGCACGCACACAGCGCACGCACGGCCCCCCCCCCCACTTGACGGACACCCGGCGGGGGCCCGGCGGGACCCTCCCCCGACTCGGAGGGGGGAGGCGCGGGCCGCAGTAGGCAACGAGCGGCACACGGCCCCACCGCGGGGCCGGCGCACGCACCCCACCCGCCCTCCCCTCACAGAGGAGAGGTTGGGGGGGGGGGCTTCTGCCCACGTGCTCTGGCAGCGGCCACGGCGGCCTCTGCGCACTCGGGAGGGGCAGCGGTTGGGGGCTCCGGTACCCCAAAGGCTCCCTCTCGGATCGCTAGAGAAGGCTTTCTCACCGAGGGCGCGCCGTCCCTCACCCCATCGTCTCTCCTTCGGGCCCACGGAGGCGCTCCACGGGCCGCCGAGCCTCAACTGGGCGGGAGGGGTCTGCGGTACAGGTAAAGCGGACGACCACACAGGAGTGTGTGCACGCTCAGGGCCGGAGCCGAGCCCGTGCCTCCACGACGAGGCAGCACCTGCCCCCAACGGAAGAGGCGAGGGGAACAGGCACGCCTCTCGCTTACCGTCTCGACCCCTCCCCCCCAAAGAGAGCCACTCACAGGACACACACACCACCGCGGTGGGGGACCCGAGGAGGACACCGGGTTGAGGGAAACGGCACCACCGCTCGGCCTCAGGCACCTGAGGGGCGACCTGGAGCGCTCCAGGGGCACCACCGAGGGTCAAACGAGGCACACTCACCCACCCACGCGGGGCGCGCAGCGGCAGCAGCAGCGGGCACGGCCCTCCCCCCCGCCGGGAGGGCCGCTCGCGGGGCGCACGCCGAGAAGGCGAAGCGACAGCGTCTGCTGTGTCCGAGGACCGACGGCCTCCCTGACGCCCCGAGGAGGGGGCGGGGCCGGAGACCGCAAGTCGGGGCCGGAGGCCACACCCACCCTCCCACCTTCCTCACCCTCCCCGACGGGCAGGGGGAAAGGCAGGCGAGGGGCCCCGTGGACAGACCGAGAAGACCGCACACGTTCACCAGGAACGCCTGTCCCTCGTCCGGCACGGCTGAGGCCCGGCCCGGGAGAGCACGACCACACCACATCGATCCGGTGAACCAAGCGGGAGGGGAGAAGGCACGGTGAGGACCATCGCCAGAGGGGCCCGCTTTAAGCCTCACCGGCCGCCTCCCCCAACCACACCTCACCCCAGGCGAGAGCGGCCGACGACCCCAGGAGGAGGAACGCCTGACACGGGGCACGGAGCCTACAGGGCGGGGGTCGTCCCGGCCACCACACCAGGCGCCCGCAGCGGGGAGCACACGGGGCGGAAGACCCACGGCGCCTCGCCCCACCGCCCTCGGGTCGCCCAGAGACCGGAGGTGGCGCCACGGGTCGGGTCTGCCAGGCACGCCACACAGGAGCCGGCGCACAGGCCCGGGCGGGGGCGGCTCCAGCGGCAAGGGCCGCATCGGGCGCCAGCCGGCGGCCCGAAGGCCCAGAGCCCCGCGTGCATCCAGAGGCGCAAAGTCCTCGGCGGCAGGCACCGAGAGACACCGTGTCAGCACTTACCTGGTGGCAAAATAGGCCCATTTCGGGCGACAAAATGACAGCGCCCGACAGCGGGGCCCACCTACGACTGGCAGGAGGAAGGGACCTTGGCACCTTGGCACGGCCACCTGTCCCCCAGCACTA
>JAGTYA010000194.1:10000-25000 GCA_024291935.2 Okapia johnstoni | reverse complement strand
CCCTCCCCCCCTCCCCCCCCTCCCCCCCCTCCCCTCCTCCCCCTAACTCCCTAACCGCCGCCGCAGAGCCAGCGCCGCCAGCGCCGCCGCGCGGGACCCCAGCCGGCGGGCCCTCTGCCCCCTCTGCCCCCCCTGCCCCCCCTCCCCCCCCCCCCCCCCCCCCCCCCCCCCTCCCCCCCCCCCTAACCCCCCGCCCCCCAGCCGCCGCCGCCGCCAGCCGCCCCCGGCCTCTGCCCCCTCCCCCCCCTGCCCTCCGCCCCCTCCCCCCCCCCTCCCCCCCTCCCCCTCCCCCCTCCCCCCTCTCCCCCTCTCCCCCTCCCCCCCCCCCCCCCCTCCCCCCCTCCCCCCGCCCCCCCCGCCAGCCCCGCCGGCGCCAGCCGCCGCCCCCGGGCCCCCCCCCCCCCCCCTCCCCCCCCCCCTCCTCCCCCCTCCGCCCCCTCTGCCCCCCCCCTCCGCCCCCTCCCCCCCCCCCTCCTCCCCCCCTCCGCCGCAGCCGCCGCCAGCCGCCGCCCGGGTCGACCCCCCGCCCGGCCCCCCCCCCCGCCCCCCTGCCCCCCTCCCCCTGCCCCCCCTGCCCCCCTCCCCCCCCTCCCCCCCCTCCCCCCCCCCCTCCCGCCCTCTCTCCGCCGCAGAGCCCCAGCGCCCCCCCGACCGCCCGCCGCCGACCCCTCCGCCCCCCGCCCCCCCTGCCCCCTCCCCCCCTGCCCCCCCCTGCCCCCCCCCCCCCCCCTCCGCCCCCCCCCCCCCCCCCCCCCTCCCCTCCGCCGCCGCCCCCGCCCGCCGCCGCCGCCGCCGACCCCCCTGCCCCCTCTGCCCCCTCTGCCCCCTCTGCCCCCTCCCCCCCCTCTGCCCCCCCTCCCCCCCCCTCCCCCCCCTCCCCCCCCCCCCCCCCCCCCCCCGCCGCTCCGCCCCGCCGCCCCACCGCCAGCCAGCCGGCCCCAGACGCCGGGCCAGCCCCTGCCCCCCTCCCCCCCTCCCCCCCCCTCCCCCCCCCCCCCCCCCCCCCCCCCCCCCCCCCCCCCCCCCTCCCTCCCTCCCCCCCGCCCCCCCCGCCAGCGCCGCCGGGCCGCCCCGCCCAGCCGGCCCCCCCCCCTCCCCCCCCCCCCCCCCCTCCCCCCCTCCCCCCCCCCCCCCCCCCCCCCCCCCCCCCCCTCCCCCCCCTCCCCCCCCCCCCGCCCCCGCCCCCCGGTCCCCCCCCCCCCCCCCCCCGCCCCCTCCCCCCCCCCCCCCCCCCCCCCCCCTCCCCCCCCCCCCCCTCCCCCCCCCCCCCCTCCCCCTCCCCCCCCCTAACTCCCCGCGCCGCCGCCAGCGCCGCCGGGTCGCCAGCCGGCCGCCCCCTCCCCCCCCCCCCCCCCCCCCCCCCCCCCCCCCCCCCCCCCCCCCCCCCCCCCCCCCCCCCCCCCCCCCCCCCCCCCCCCCCCCCCCCCCCCCCCCCCCCCCCCCCCCCCCCCCCCCCCCCCCCACCCCCCCCCCCCCCCCCCCCCCCCCCCCCCCCCCCCCCCCCCCCCCCCCCCCCCCCCCCCCCCCCCCCCCCCCCCCCCCCCCCCCCCCCCCCCCCCCCCCCCCCCCCCCCCCCCCCCCCCCCCCCCCCCCCCCCCCCCCCCCCCCCCCCCCCCCCCCCCCCCCCCCCCCCCCCCCCCCCCCCCCCCCCCCCCCCCCCCCCCCCCCCCCCCCCCCCCCCCCCCCCCCCCCCCCCCCCCCCCCCCCCCCCCCCCCCCCCCCCCCCCCCCCCCCCCCCCCCCCCCCCCCCCCCCCCCCCCCCCCCCCCCCCCCCCCCCCCCCCCCCCCCCCCCCCCCCCCCCCCCCCCCCCCCCCCCCCCCCCCCCCCCCCCCCCCCCCCCCCCCCCCCCCCCCCCCCCCCCCCCCCCCCCCCCCCCCCCCCCCCCCCCCCCCCCCCCCCCCCCCCCCCCCCCCCCCCCCCCCCCCCCCCCCCCCCCCCCCCCCCCCCCCCCCCCCCCCCCCCCCCCCCCCCCCCCCCCCCCCCCCCCCCCCCCCCCCCCCCCCCCCCCCCCCCCCCCCCCCCCCCCCCCCCCCCCCCCCCCCCCCCCCCCCCCCCCCCCCCCCCCCCCCCCACCCCCCCCCCCCCCCCCCCCCCCCCCCCCCCCCCCCCCCCCCCCCCCCCCCCCCCCCCCCCCCCCCCCCCCCCCCCCCCAACCCCCCCCCCCCACCACCACCCACCCACAAACACAACCCCCACCCCCCCCCCAACCACACCCCACCCCAACAACATACACCCAAACCCAACCCCACAAACCCCCCCCCCACACCACCCCCACAACCCCACACCACCCCCCCAACCCCAACATCCACAATCCCCCCCCTCCCCCCCCCCCCCCCCCCCCCCCCCCCCCCCCCCCCCCCCCCCCCCCCCCCCCCCCCCCCCCCCCCCCCCCCCCCCCCCCCCCCCCCCCCCCCCCCCCCCCCCCCCCCCCCCCCCCCCCCCCCCCCCCCCCCCCCCCCCCCCCCCCCCCCCCCCCCCCCCCCCCCCCCCCCCCCCCCCCCCCCCCCCCCCCCCCCCCCCCCCCCCCCCCCCCCCCCCCCCCCCCCCCCCCCCCCCCCCCCCCCCCCCCCCCCCCCCCCCCCCCCCCCCCCCCCCCCCCCCCCCCCCCCCCCCCCCCCCCCCCCCCCCCCCCCCCCCCCCCCCCCCCCCCCCCCCCCCCCCCCCCCCCCCCCCCCCCCCCCCCCCCCCCCCCCCCCCCCCCCCCCCCCCCCCCCACCCCCCCCCCCCCCCCCCCCCCCCCCCCCCCCCCCCCCCCCCCCCCCCCCCCCCCCCCCCCCCCCCCCCCCCCCCCCCCCCCCCCCCCCCCCCCCCCCCCCCCCCCCCCCCCCCCCCCCCCCCCCCCCCCCCCCCCCCCCCCCCCCCCCCCCCCCCCCCCCCCCCCCCCCCCCCCCCCCCCCCCCCCCCCCCCCCCCCCCCCCCCCCCCCCCCCCCCCCCCCCCCCCCCCCCCCCCCCCCCCCCCCCCCCCCCCCCCCCCCCCCCCCCCCCCCCCCCCCCCCCCCCCCCCCCCCCCCCCCCCCCCCCCCCCCCCCCCCCCCCCCCCCCCCCCCCCCCCCCCCCCCCCCCCCCCCCCCCCCCCCCCCCCCCCCCCCCCCCCCCCCCCCCCCCCCCCCCCCCCCCCCCCCCCCCCCCCCCCCCCCCCCCCCCCCCCCCCCCCCCCCCCCCCCCCCCCCCCCCCCCCCCCCCCCCCCCCCCCCCCCCCCCCCCCCCCCCCCCCCCCCCCCCCCCCCCCCCCCCCCCCCCCCCCCCCCCCCCCCCCCCCCCCCCCCCCCCCCCCCCCCCCCCCCCCCCCCCCCCCCCCCCCCCCCCCCCCCCCCCCCCCCCCCCCCCCCCCCCCCCCCCCCCCCCCCCCCCCCCCCCCCCCCCCCCCCCCCCCCCCCCCCCCCCCCCCCCCCCCCCCCCCCCCCCCCCCCCCCCCCCCCCCCCCCCCCCCCCCCCCCCCCCCCCCCCCCCCCCCCCCCCCCCCCCCCCCCCCCCCCCCCCCCCCCCCCCCCCCCCCCCCCCCCCCCCCCCCCCCCCCCCCCCCCCCCCCCCCCCCCCCCCCCCCCCCCCCCCCCCCCCCCCCCCCCCCCCCCCCCCCCCCCCCCCCCCCCCCCCCCCCCCCCCCCCCCCCCCCCCCCCCCCCCCCCCCCCCCCCCCCCCCCCCCCCCCCCCCCCCCCCCCCCCCCCCCCCCCCCCCCCCCCCCCCCCCCCCCCCCCCCCCCCCCCCCCCCCCCCCCCCCCCCCCCCCCCCCCCCCCCCCCCCCCCCCCCCCCCCCCCCCCCCCCCCCCCCCCCCCCCCCCCCCCCCCCCCCCCCCCCCCCCCCCCCCCCCCCCCCCCCCCCCCCCCCCCCCCCCCCCCCCCCCCCCCCCCCCCCCCCCCCCCCCCCCCCCCCCCCCCCCCCCCCCCCCCCCCCCCCCCCCCCCCCCCCCCCCCCCCCCCCCCCCCCCCCCCCCCCCCCCCCCCCCCCCCCCCCCCCCCCCCCCCCCCCCCCCCCCCCCCCCCCCCCCCCCCCCCCCCCCCCCCCCCCCCCCCCCCCCCCCCCCCCCCCCCCCCCCCCCCCCCCCCCCCCCCCCCCCCCCCCCCCCCCCCCCCCCCCCCCCCCCCCCCCCCCCCCCCCCCCCCCCCCCCCCCCCCCCCCCCCCCCCCCCCCCCCCCCCCCCCCCCCCCCCCCCCCCCCCCCCCCCCCCCCCCCCCCCCCCCCCCCCCCCCCCCCCCCCCCCCCCCCCCCCCCCCCCCCCCCCCCCCCCCCCCCCCCCCCCCCCCCCCCCCCCCCCCCCCCCCCCCCCCCCCCCCCCCCCCCCCCCCCCCCCCCCCCCCCCCCCCCCCCCCCCCCCCCCCCCCCCCCCCCCCCCCCCCCCCCCCCCCCCCCCCCCCCCCCCCCCCCCCCCCCCCCCCCACCCCCCCCCCCCCCCCCCCCCCCCCCCCCCCCCCCCCCCCCCCCCCCCCCCCCCCCCCCCCCCCCCCCCCCCCCCCCCCCCCCCCCCCCCCCCCCCCCCCCCCCCCCCCCCCCCCCCCCCCCCCCCCCCCCCCCCCCCCCCCCCCCCCCCCCCCCCCCCCCCCCCCCCCCCCCCCCCCCCCCCCCCCCCCCCCCCCCCCCCCCCCCCCCCCCCCCCCCCCCCCCCCCCCCCCCCCCCCCCCCCCCCCCCCCCCCCCCCCCCCCCCCCCCCCCCCCCCCCCCCCCCCCCCCCCCCCCCCCCCCCCCCCCCCCCCCCCCCCCCCCCCCCCCCCCCCCCCCCCCCCCCCCCCCCCCCCCCCCCCCCCCCCCCCCCCCCCCCCCCCCCCCCCCCCCCCCCCCCCCCCCCCCCCCCCCCCCCCCCCCCCCCCCCCCCCCCCCCCCCCCCCCCCCCCCCCCCCCCCCCCCCCCCCCCCCCCCCCCCCCCCCCCCCCCCCCCCCCCCCCCCACCCCCCCCCCCCCCCCCCCCCCCCCCCCCCCCCCCCCCCCCCCCCCCCCCCCCCCCCCCCCCCCCCCCCCCCCCCCCCCCCCCCCCCCCCCCCCCCCCCCCCCCCCCCCCCCCCCCCCCCCCCCCCCCCCCCCCCCCCCCCCCCCCCCCCCCCCCCCCCCCCCCCCCCCCCCCCCCCCCCCCCCCCCCCCCCCCCCCCCCCCCCCCCCCCCCCCCCCCCCCCCCCCCCCCCCCCCCCCCCCCCCCCCCCCCCCCCCCCCCCCCCCCCCCCCCCCCCCCCCCCCCCCCCCCCCCCCCCCCCCCCCCCCCCCCCCCCCCCCCCCCCCCCCCCCCCCCCCCCCCCCCCCCCCCCCCCCCCCCCCCCCCCCCCCCCCCCCCCCCCCCCCCCCCCCCCCCCCCCCCCCCCCCCCCCCCCCCCCCCCCCCCCCCCCCCCCCCCCCCCCCCCCCCCCCCCCCCCCCCCCCCCCCCCCCCCCCCCCCCCCCCCCCCCCCCCCCCCCCCCCCCCCCCCCCCCCCCCCCCCCCCCCCCCCCCCCCCCCCCCCCCCCCCCCCCCCCCCCCCCCCCCCCCCCCCCCCCCCCCCCCCCCCCCCCCCCCCCCCCCCCCCCCCCCCCCCCCCCCCCCCCCCCCCCCCCCCCCCCCCCCCCCCCCCCCCCCCCCCCCCCCCCCCCCCCCCCCCCCCCCCCCCCCCCCCCCCCCCCCCCCCCCCCCCCCCCCCCCCCCCCCCCCCCCCCCCCCCCCCCCCCCCCCCCCCCCCCCCCCCCCCCCCCCCCCCCCCCCCCCCCCCCCCCCCCCCCCCCCCCCCCCCCCCCCCCCCCCCCCCCCCCCCCCCCCCCCCCCCCCCCCCCCCCCCCCCCCCCCCCCCCCCCCCCCCCCCCCCCCCCCCCCCCCCCCCCCCCCCCCCCCCCCCCCCCCCCCCCCCCCCCCCCCCCCCCCCCCCCCCCCCCCCCCCCCCCCCCCCCCCCCCCCCCCCCCCCCCCCCCCCCCCCCCCCCCCCCCCCCCCCCCCCCCCCCCCCCCCCCCCCCCCCCCCCCCCCCCCCCCCCCCCCCCCCCCCCCCCCCCCCCCCCCCCCCCCCCCCCCCCCCCCCCCCCCCCCCCCCCCCCCCCCCCCCCCCCCCCCCCCCCCCCCCCCCCCCCCCCCCCCCCCCCCCCCCCCCCCCCCCCCCCCCCCCCCCCCCCCCCCCCCCCCCCCCCCCCCCCCCCCCCCCCCCCCCCCCCCCCCCCCCCCCCCCCCCCCCCCCCCCCCCCCCCCCCCCCCCCCCCCCCCCCCCCCCCCCCCCCCCCCCCCCCCCCCCCCCCCCCCCCCCCCCCCCCCCCCCCCCCCCCCCCCCCCCCCCCCCCCCCCCCCCCCCCCCCCCCCCCCCCCCCCCCCCCCCCCCCCCCCCCCCCCCCCCCCCCCCCCCCCCCCCCCCCCCCCCCCCCCCCCCCCCCCCCCCCCCCCACCACCCTACTCACCCACCCCCCCCCCCCCACCCCCCACCCCGCCCTCCCCCCCCCCTCACCCCCACCCCCAACCCCACCCACCCCCTGCCCCCCCCCCTCAACCCTACCCCCCCACCTCCCCCCACCCCCCCACACCCCAACACCCCCCCCCCCCCCACACCCTCCCTCCCCCCCCCCACCCTGGCTGTTTGTGTCTTTCTTGTGCACCTGTCCCTCACTCATCACGTGTGTGGCCCCACCGCGCTCTCGGACAGTAAGCAAGGTCAGAGGAACACAACCACCCCAACTACACACTGCCCCCCACTCTACTCACATGCTTCCCCTTTCAAACACGGTCCTATGCTGCCCTTCCTCACACGCGCACCCCTCCCCACACCCTACCCACTTTGTGGTCACTGGGCATGGCTGTGTCTCTAATGCCCCGGGGCCCACCGCCACCGTCACTTCCCTCGTGGCTTCCTGCTACTCAGCACTGCGTACATCTCCAACACGGCAGAGACACACCACCCCCCCCCACACACTGCCCCCACACACACTGCTCCCCTTCACACACGGTCCTATGCGCCCTCCCACACACACGCGCGCACCCCCCCCCCCCCCCTATGTTGTCCTTGGCCTGGCTGTGTCTCTCTGCCCGCCCCCCCCCCACACCCCCACGTGGCACCTGCACACAGCACGTACACTCCCCCCCCCCCACACACACACACACACCACCCCCCCCACGGTCCTATGCGCCACTGCACGCATGCACACACCCCGCCCGCACCTCGCACGCGCACACAGCCCACACCCCCCCCCCCCCCCCCCACTGTGTGGTCCTTGGCCTGGCCGTGTGTCTCTCTGCCTCTGTCTCTGCCCGCCCCCACCCCCCACACCCACGTGGCACCCGCACACAGCACAGACACACCGCCCCCACACACACTGCCCGCCCCCACCGTCCTATGCGCCGCTGCGCACACGCACACACCCCACACACACCCCCCCCCCCCCCACCCCCCCCCCCCCCCCCCCCCCCCCCCCCCCACACACTAGGTTGTCCTTGGCCTGGCTGTGTGTCTCTCTGCCTCTGTCTCTGCCCGCCCGCCCCCCCCCCCCCCACCCACGTGGCACCCGCACACGGCACAGACACACCACCCCCCACACACACCCCCCACACACACTGCCCCCCTTCACACACGGTCCTATGCGCCCTCCCACACACGCACACACCACCCCCCCCCCCCCCCCCCCCCACTATGTGGTCCTTGGCCTGGCTGTGTCTCTGCCTCTGTCTCTGCCCGGCCCCCCCCCCCCCCCCACACCTACGTGGCCCCTGCGCACAGCACAGGCACCCCACCCTCCCCCCACACACACTGCCACCCCCCACGGTCCTATGCCCCACTGCACACACGCACGCACCTCGCACGCGCACACAGCGCCCCCCCCCCCCCCCCCCCCCCCCCCCCACTGTGTGGTCCTTGGCCTGGCCGTGTGTCTCTCTGCCTCTGTCTCTGCCCGCCCCCATCCCCCACACCCACGTGGCACCCAGCAAGGTGAAAGCGAGACTCCCTACACGAGTAATAAGGAAGTGCGGTCAGTTACTGATGGGAGGACTGGCTGTCTCCTTGGTGTAACAGCAGGAAGACAAGGCACTGCTCAACAGAACCACTGTTTCCAGAGGCCGAGCAGCCTTCACAGAAAGGGGGTTATATTCTTATGTGGCTCAAAAGGGCTGATGACAGGCAGCTCCAGACCCTTGCAGGTCTCAGTCAGGCAGATCAAAGGAGGCTTGCTGGGCAAGTCCATTACACAGGAGCGTTTATGTGAGGCAGGAGGAGCATAAAACCCCCCCAGGGGTCAGCATGCCCACATGATAGTTTAGCCGTAAGAACATCGATCCATCCTCAATCCATCCAATTAGAACTAAAGTATAATTACCAGGCTATTTCTGGCCATTTTATCTGCATTCTTGAATACCATTATTAATGTCAATAGAATTAACTGTGCATACCAAGAGGAGAACAAAAACCTGAAGGTTAGCAGACACTGATTCTTATGTTTATCACTTGAATCTTAATCCGCCTGTCAGTCAGCTCCCGCTGGTGAAGTTCTGTGCTGCTGGAGGGAAACACACTCGGGAAGCTGCTAAATCCCAGACTTTCTGCTCACGGCCATATTTAAACCCCCACTTTGGAACCACCTCCTCCTTTCTCACAGAAATCACGGGGTCCCTGCCATGCTGGCTCCTGCTGTTCAGGTGAACTGCTTTCCCTGAAGGTGGGATTACAGTAACCATTTTCATTCAAACGCCTGGTCCCTTATGTGGCCAAGGCACCTCATCCCTTTGAGTCAGGGTTTTATTCCATAACGTGGGCACAGTTTTAACCTCCCTGGGGAAAGAGCTGAGCTTTTGTGAGGTCATTTAAGATGAAAAATAAATGAAATATTGAATGCTACAAAATCGCAAAGCTAAGATCCTAACAGGTAATAACAACAACTTAATTGATGCACTTCCCAGTAACATATTTTCCAGAGAAATTTCGTAGTATCTTCACACAAGGAGCAATTTGCTATGGGAGTTTCATGGACTTTGAGAATTCGCAGAGTCGTCCTACAAGGCAGGGCACTGTCTGGACAGGGCACCACCTGCTCCGTGTCACATATCCACTGCAGCGTCAGTTTCGGGGGAAAATAATAATCTGCACACATATAAGGAGAATGTAGCACATGCCCCAGGAACAGCGTCGACCTGCTGTTTCACCCTCTTGTTTAACCTGCACACCCGAGAAGCCACAGCTTTGTGGTGGGGAAAGCAGGTGCTCCTTTGCATGTGAATCCAAACTTAGCTGGAAGGACCGGAAACACACAGCAGGCTGACAGCTATGAACTGCAGTTGTGTTTTCATCGTTCAACTGAATAGCCAAGTTCCTAGTTTCCTCTGTTTATATTTTGGAAATTAGTTAAATTTATCAACAGTGTATCTTAGCATGCATCCCTATGTTCACCGCAGCACTATTCACGATAGCCAAGACAGGGAATCATCCTGTCTGTCCATGCAGAGATGAATGGATAAAGAAGATGTGGTACATATATGCCATGGGACATTTCTCAGCCACAGAAAAAGAATGGAATGATGCCATTTGAGCAACATGGATGGACCTAGAGATTATCATACTATGTGAAGTCAGGCAGAAAGAGAAAGACAAACACCATATGATGATATCACTTACATGTGGAATCTAAAATAACACAAATGAATTTATCTATGAAACAGAAACAGACTTACAGACACAGAACAGACAGACTGGTGGTTGCCAGGAGGCATGGGGGTGGGGATGGACTGGGAGTTTGGGATCAGCGGATGCAAACTATTATAGATAGGATGGATAAACAAAAGCACAGGAAACTATATCCAATATCCTGGGATAAACCATAATGGAAAAGACTTCAAACAAAGAACATATATATATGTGCATAACTAAGTCCCTTTGCTATATAGCACAGATTGGCACAACACTGTAAATCAACCATATTTCAATTTTAAAAGCCTCACAATGTATCTTTGGACAAACATATAAAGCATATTCTATGATATTTGTAAAACTAATCCAGTTCCTGTTCTTAACTTGCAAAAACTTGGTTGCCTACATACGCACCTGTAAAATTACAGTAAACAGAAAAGTCCCCACCGTGACTGTCTCACACACACACACAGATGTGCTTCTGATAACAGCTGGAATGACCCGAGAAGACACGGATGGGTCACTGACTATGACATGGAAATCGCCCTAGTATATTTCCTTAATTACTACGCAGTAGTGTAACCAAGCGTCTAAAAGGTTTTTTTTTTTTTTTTTTTTTTTTTTTTTTTTTTTTAAAGACTTTGAATTTGATGGCCATTGAGTCTAATATTTTCAATCCTGGGCTTTTTCGGGGTTGACCGCTGGCTCGTGTGAGGAAAGCCTGGGATGGGGCGGGGGAGGCATGGGGGGCTTACGTTTGGAGGTCTCCCAGCGGCCTCTGTCCGATGGATGCCAGCAGGGGCTCTGGCCGGAGGGCCAGCTTGGGGGGGGGTCTTGGGGCTGGAGTCCGAGTCCCCGCTGTCCTCATCGCCCATGGCTTTGATGTAGCTCCCGCTCCTCATCCTCCTGCAGGGGATCTCGTCGTCTCTGCCCCCCGCGGGGCGCCCTCCCCACTCGTCCTGGGGCACCTGGGGAGAGCACACAGGGCATCAGGGCCCCAGCTGCCTCCTGGGGACGCGGCCCCCGAAGACACGGCTCGTCACGGGCACTCAGAACCGGACCTCACACGCTGCTTCGCGGTCTGTCACTCAAATCCCCAAAGCACGTTCACATATAATCATTGCTTTTTCTCCTGTTATAAAAGTGATAAACGTTATGGAAAAAGTGAGAAAATGTTAGAAAAGTAGAATGAGGAAAAAAACGTAGTCTCAGCACCTGGAAAAACCACTGCTAACAATTGGATTTATTTCCTTGTGGTAAGAGAGCAGTTGAACCTTGAGAAAACTGGACAGAAGAGGTCTCCAGTGTGGAGAGGAAGAAAGAAGAAGAAGAAGAAGAAGAAGAAGAAGAAGAAGAAGAAACCAGAGGAGAAGGCCCTCAGGCCTGTGAGAGCCGACACGGGCGTGAACCCAGGGTTGGGTCGTGGCCCCCACGCCGGGGCCCTGCGCGCTGGGGCACGCCCGGACCTGAATCCCGGCACTCAGGCCGTGTGCTGTCTGCGGCGTGCGTGCAGGCTGCGCTGTGGGGGGGAAGGAGCAGGCCTGCACTCGGGGCTGACCCGCCCCGTGGGAAAACTGAGGTCCTCACACAGCACACACATCACAGGGTGTCTCCACCACGGGCGCTCAGGGCAGAGCGGTCCCTTCACGCTCCAGCAGCCGTGATGCTGACAAAACCCAACACCACACCAGGCAGTGGCCAAGTGCAGAGGGTTCTATGACCCGACACGTGCCAGCACCATCGCATAGAGTTCTGCAGTCCGAGGACCCAGGGCGCATGCTCTTCACGCTGGAGTCCGAGGACCCAGGGCGCATGTTCTTCACGCTGGAGTCCGAGGACCCAGGGCGCATGCTCTTCACGCTGGCGTCCGAGGACTCAGGGCGCATGCCCTTCACGCTGGAGCAGGGAATCTCCCACCATGCTCTTCGTGGAGACAGGGGACGATGCAATTCCATGTTGACGAAGTCTTCAGAGGTGGGGCTTGTCCTCTGGTTAATGTTTAGAGACTTAAGTACACTCTCGCTGCGCTGTGCTTAGTCGTTCAGTCCTGTCTGACTCCTTGCGACCTCATGGACCCCATGGAGTCTGTCAGGCTCCTCTGTCCACGGGGATTCTCCAGGCAAGAATATTGGAGTGGGTTCATTGTAAAAGGAGTCTTGCCATCTTTCCACGTTTTTTAAAAATGTTTTTTTTTTTTTTTTTTTTTTTAAGTTCAGTTTATTCACAATGTTGTGTTAATTTCTGCTGTATAACAAGTGGCTCAGTTTTACATATATATATTGTTTTTCCTATTCTTTTCCATGGTGGTTTATCACAGGATATTGAATACAGTTCCCCGTGCTATCCAGTAGGACCTGCTGTTTACCCACCCTGTATACACTAGTTTACATCTGCTAACCCCCCAACTCTGAGTCCTTCCCACCCTCCTGCCCCCTCGGCAACCAGAAGTCTGTTCTCTGTGTCTGTGAGCTTGTTCCGTAGATGCGTTCATTGGTCATCTCTCCAGTTTTGATGGGGCCACTGGGCCGTTCGTCACTGCCCCAGCCAGGGACACGCAGGACTGGCCGCAAGGGCAGAGTTATCAGCTGAAAGCGCTTTTTCTCCATCTTTCATCTTGCACACTGCAGCCCAGGACAGGAAGGATGCCCCTTCTGTGGCCCCCGCCAACACGCAGGGAGCGGGCGCCCCTCAGTTGAGGGTGAGAGCGTGGGCACCGAGCCCCGCAGGCTCCATGGTGACACTCCGTGGATCCTCCCTGCAGCCTGTGTGTGAAACCAGCCTCCCCACCCCGGCCAGGCTGGGTCCACGAGAGACATGGAGACAGGACAGCCTCACGGGGAAGAGGAGGGGGCTTCACAGGACGGGGACTCTGGGTCCTCACAGGCCTGACCCCAGGGCGGTGTGGCCCAGGGACTCCCAGCCACAGAGCAGGGCTTGGGGGCAGCCTGTCCAAGCTCCCTACAGTCAGGTGCTGAGTGCCCATCCCCGAGTGGCTTTCAAGGGGATGGTGACCCGGGGAGCGGTCCAGACCTGGGCAGGCGGGTGGGCACGAGACCCCAGGTGGCAGTGCAGAGCTGCCAGAGACACTGCGGAAGGAAGAGGCGCCGGCAACACAGCCACTGGGGAGACAGACACAGGTGTACGGGGGAGGGGGCGGGGGGCGGGGCACTCGGGAGAAGAGATCAGGAAGAGGGAAGTCTGCGTTCCTCTGGGCATCCAGGCTCCCACCTCTCTCCTCGCAGAGGCCAGTGTCAGCAGTCCCGACAAACTGGAGGATGGACAAGGTTGTGGGACAGAGGCTGCCCCCCGCCTCATGCCCAGCAGTAAAGCGGGCCCACGCTGCATGCCACTTGTCAGAAGACTCGATCTGTGGGTGCCTCTGACCCAGCAATGTCCCTAGACAACAGGATTCGTGCCGGGCACTGTGAACTGACTATTAGGGTCCAAGGAGGGAACTGATAATATCTGATGGGCTGGCTGAAAATATCATGCCATGGATAATGTGCAGAAGAACTAGTATTTAGCCAAGGAGAGATGTCCATGAGGGGGAGCAATTTTTAAAGTTTGCACACCACGTTTTCATACTTTAAAGGTAGATGTGAGTGCACGTGCACGCATGTTCAGTGGTGTCCGATGTTTTGAGACCACGTGGACTGTACCCACCAGGCTCCTCTGTCCATGGGATTTCCCAGACAAGAATACTGGAGTGGGTTGCCATTTCTTCCTCCAGGGGTCTTCCCGACCCAGGAATTGAACCGTGTCTCCTTTGTCTCCTGCATTGGCATGTGGGTTCTTTACCGCTAAGCCACCAGGGAAGCCCTGAAAGACACAGATGCTGTATTATGCATAGAAACACAGCCAGAAGGATGTGCAGCTATCACTGGGAGACAGTAATGGTGGGCTTTTCAACGATTTTTCTTTATATGTATATTTTCTAAATTTTTTACATGGACCATATATACATTAATAACTATTGTAATAAAAAGTAAACTTATTTTTTAAAGAAAATTTAGGCCCAAATGACAATACATTTCAGTAGAGGAGACAGGCATAAAACAAAGTGAATTATGGTTTAATTAGGGCAAAGAAGGAGGTGCAGAGGGCAAATAGGGAAGGAGCCAGAGGAAGTTGTCGACAGAGAGGAGGTGATCGGGGAAGGCTTCCTGGAGGTGAGGCTGGGGGCTCTAACTCATTAGGACTCGAGCAGGAGGCAGAAGAGATGCTCACAGAGGCTCCGGCTCCCCTACCAGCACCCCAGAGAGATGAGGAGCTCCACTCTGGGGCAGGTGCTCCAAGGAGGCTAGCGGGAGGCAGATGGGGAGGAGCCATGTGCCAGGGAAGACGCATTCCCGCTGGCAGCTTATGGAATTTTTGTGAATCAAAAACATGATTCTGTAATAAAAAAAAAAAAAAAAAAAAAACACAAAGATTTTTTTTTCCAGTAGCTTGTGAATTAACTAACAAATGAGATCAGCTTGTATATTTTTGTTTCTGATTGAAGCTGCCAATTTCGCAGTCTTTGACAGAAGAGATTTCAATACAGAAGGAGAGTAAACCAGAGTCAAGAGCGGGTGCGACACTGATTCTGAAGCATATGTCTGCAGACTGCCAAAAGAACGGGGGAGTGACACAGAAACGCCACTGTGACTCAGTAAAGTACACTTTCTTTGGCACATTACAGGATCCCAAACCTGCAGCAGCAGGCATGAGGGTGGCCAGGGTGGACCTCAAAACATCAAGTGCTTTCATGAACGAACAAATAAACTTCTTTTCACGGTATCCACGGCCTCTGCCAATCCACGCGTAATCTTTGCTGAATTTAGTGACAATTATTACTCTAATTTCCTACTTGCTTAGAGCACTGAGTGACATTTACAATTTCTGAATAGGCATCTTTCTAAGGTCGAGGTGAGTGTCGATTTGAGTATCTCCTGCTTATTGCTTGAAGGAGACTTCAGGCTGCAGATTAAAAGGTCCTTTCTTCCTTTCAAGCAGCATGGCAAAGGGACAAGGGCTGGGGTTTTTGTAATAATATTCTCTTCCAGGTGCTGAAACCAAGGAAGAAAATGCCATCAAACCCCCACCCCCCACACCCAGGTGGCACCCGCACACAGCACAGACACACCCCCCCACACACACACTGCCCCACCCCCCACCATGGTCCCATGCGCCACTGCGCACACGCCCACACCCCGTCCCCACACTCCCAACCACCCCCCCCCCCCCCCCCCCCCACACACTAGGTGGTCCTTGGCCTGGCTGTGTGTCTCTCTGTCTGTCTCTGCCCGCCCCAGCCCGCACACCCACGTGGCACCCGCACACGGCACAGACACACCACCCTCCACACACACACCCCCCCCCACACACACCCACCCCCCCCCCCCCACACACACACACCCACACACACACACCCCCACACCCCCCCCCCCCCCCCCCCCCCCCCCCCCCCCACC
>JAGTYA010000194.1:0-5000 GCA_024291935.2 Okapia johnstoni | reverse complement strand
ATTAGCGTGCTGTCTTTGTATGACTCTTCACTTAATGTATCAAGTTCAGCAATGGCTTCATCAAATGCTGTCTTTGCAAGAGAGCAGGCTTTCTCAGGGGAGTTCAGAATCTCATAATAGAACACAGAGAAGTTAAGGGCCAGACCCAGTCTGATAGGCTGTGTTGGTTGCATTTCCTTTTTGCTGATGTCAAAAGCTTCTTGGTATGCTTGCTGTGACTGATCCACCATCCCTTTCTTGTCATCACCAGCCGCAACCTCAGCCAAGTAGCGGTAGTAGTCACCTTTCATTTTCAAATAGAAGCCTTTGCTCTCTGCTTGTGAAGCACTGGGGATCAAGAACTTTTCCAAAAGAGACCGTGCATCGTTGCAGATATCTCTTAGCTCGGTCTCTATTTTCTCTCTGTATTCTCGAGCCATCTGCTGTTTTTTCTCAGCACCTTCCGTCTTTGGCTCAATACTGGAGACGACCCTCCAAGATGACCTACGGGCTCCTACAACATTTTTATAAGCAACTGAGAGAAGATTCCTTTCCTCATTGGATCGTTCAGCTCCTTGCTCAGTTACAGACTTCATGCAGGCTGCCATGTCATCATATCGCTCAGCCTGCTCGGCCAGTTTGGCCTTCTGTACCAGCTCGTTTTTATCCATGACTGGATGTTCTTGTTTTGATACTTGCCTAACATGCATGTGCTGTAAAAAATAGTTAACAGGGAAATAACTTGAGATGATGGCTAGCTTTGTTTAATGTCCTATGAGATTTTCATGAACAATCCAAGCGTAATTGTTAAGAACACGTGTATTAAGTTCATGTAAGTGGAATAAAAGTTTTATGAATGGAAAAAAAAAAAAAAAAAAAAATAAAAAATGAAAAAAAAATTGGGGATTTTCCGTGAAACGGGGATACACACTTCTGGATAGGAGATTCCTGGGCCACGTGTGTTTGTTCCTTTGCCTGGGGTACTTCGCCCGAAAGTGGGACTGGATCCTGAAGTTTTCTGAGTTGCCTCCGATATCGGGGGACAACCCTCTCTGGGGGGACATTTCCCACCATCTCTTGTCCTTCTGACGGAGAACTCAAAAGGCCCTGTGCCTGAAGCTCTGCAGATGGAAGCTAGAGTGAAGGAGCAAACAGACAGAGCTGGACTCCATCTTAGGCCGGGCTGCGAACATTAGGCTACACGCACGGTCACCCTCCCAATGGACTCTGAACTTTGTGCCCGGTGTCCATAGGAAGGGCATACCAATGGAAAGCCGGACACACACACACACACACACACACACACACAGCTTTAGGGCTTGTACTTGGGCTCTCCGTGGCCTAAAAGAAAATGCTAATTATCTCTGTCACAGAACAAAGTCATCAATTCCATGATGTGTATCAGGATGTGACCACAGGCCTATGGATAAATGTCCACTGTGTATCTAGTCTTATAACACATGAATGATGGGGTTGTTGGGATTGTCTTTACCCTTCCTTTGTTTAGGTAAGTTGCCGGGAGCCAGCTCACGAGATCCCACCCATGACAGAGTCATGAGGTAGGGGGCTGATTGAGCACGGCTTCTCAGCCCTCAGGAATTCTCAGAAGGCTGCCCCAGCGCTCACCTTAAAGATGACATCTGTCTTTCTGATGTTTGCTACAATAAACCTCTTCTTATTTTCTGTGATTTAGAAAAAAGGCTTTTCCTGATTCTCTTCTAAAATAGATCAATCTGAAATCTCAAATCAACAAGGCCCCTGAACAGTAGCACCCTAAATAAAATTATCTGAGATATAGAGCATGCTGATCTAAATTCCTTTGGCTAACATATTAGTTTGTTTAATAAACGTACCTGTGCCTCTGGAGCTAATGTACATAACCGCTCCCTAGTAATAAAACCGCATTGAGAGCCTCCGCACAGAAAGCCCCTATGGGCACAAAACCTTTCGCAGGAAAAAAGGCTTGTTAGGAAATATAAGAAATATTGCTTTATGAAACTGTTACTTAGTCTGTATTTACTCACTATGTTTTTACTCTTAACGTATGTAGCCTATATAATGAAAGCATAATTGTTAAAAATTTATATACATAGAAGTTTAGCTTTAATACAAATAATCAGACAATTGTTGAATTAACTGATGATTCTTACTTAGAGCTGACCTTCAGCTTGCTGACCTTCCGGGACCACATTCTCCTCTGTTAAGCGCAAGGCGTAGAGTCAATTACCGAAAACAGGTTTCACCTTGAAACTTTCTATTGATAAATTCTTTCCCGCTGTGCCTGATACAGAAGTGTTCTGACTGATCAACCCTTATCAATAGGAGAGTCACAAGATGTTAGCGGGCCCCCAGGCCGGAAGATGATGTAAACAAAATGAGGCTTTTTGTAACTAAAAGCAGGCAAACGGTTCCAGTGAAGGTCAAAAACTGCTGGCCTATTAAGCTGGCTTGATAGGCCCATTAAGCTGGATTCATATGCCCATTAAGCTAAATTGGTATGCCCACTAAGCTGAATTGGTATGATTCTATACTTTACATTTGTGTCTATGTACCACAAAAAATATAAAAACTGTCTTAAAAACAGTAAAGTCGGAAGACATGTGGAAACACCACGACTCGCTGTGTCTTCTCATTCGTATCGCCGACGCCGTCCATCCTGAGGGAACCCTGACCAGCTGGGGCAGGACTCCGGCAAGTGGCGCCCGAAACGGGGACCCAAAGGTAATTCTCTCCATTGTTCAGTTTTTTCGGGGACGGATAGGCCCCCCACTGAGGGTGCTGCAGGCCCCCCTGCACAAGATAGGTAGGGTGAGGAATAGTGGGTAGGTCAGAACATTTTGAGAAGATTTTGAGGCCTCGAGAATAATTCTCGAAGAAGTAAACTTGTAAAAAAAAAAAAAAAAAAAAAAATAAAAATGGGTAATAGCGAGTCAAAAGAACGACCACTTTTTATACAAGTAATCTTACAATTATTGAATAAAAGAGGAATTAAGGCAAAAAAAAAAAAAAAGCTAGCGTTCAATCTTTTCCAGAAGAGGGTACTGTTAACTTAGAAACTTGGGAGAAAGTAAGAAAACAATTAAAAACTTATTATACTCTGCACGGTCCGGAAAAATGTGCCTACGGATACCTTTTCCTTATGGAACATGATTAGAGATGCCTTAGATCCCGTGCATGAATCTAAAAAAATACCTGTTAAGAAGAAAAAAAGAAAGGTATGAGGTAGACATCAGAGAGAAGGAAATACAGAAGGAAAAGCAAAAAAAGGCAAATAGACATTTTAAATTTGAAGGGGAAAACTATGAGGTTTTTGTCTGTCCAGATTTATGTGTGTCTCAGTGTGTCTCTGTCGTTGTACAACATTGCTAAAGCCTAATTGGTCAATGAGCTTTATTTAATTGGCTTAAAAGAAAAGTAAGCGCTTACAAATCAGACAATTCTAAATACGAGAAAAATTAACCTAACTGAATTTCAGATTCACGTGAACTGAAAAATATTCAATATTAAGTATCTAGTATTAATGTTTATTTGCTAGTCTAATATAGACATGTCTAATAGTCATTAACATTAAGCATATTTTATTGTACCTAGGTTTACTATAAGTTAAATATTATTATATTATTATATCTGTCACAAGTTTGTCGACAAGGAAGGTACCTCGAGTGAAGAAACTTAAAAATATATATATATATATATATATATAAAGATGATGATTTTTTTAGATAAACTCTATTAAGATTAAAAGTGTCTGTCTAAAAACAGTCTCTCTAGATTTCGGCAACCTAAATTTCTAGTGTTGTGCTAAACTACATAACAAAAGTTTATTGAATAACTAGGTCATTTCCAAATAAAATAAGATTCTAAAACATTCATGACTAAATGCTAACCTACAGAAAAAGATTTTGGACTGTTAATAAATAATGTTTGATGCCATCCTAAAAAGTTCGCTAAAATTTTTTTAAAAATTATCACCGATATTTATGTTCACCAATCTATAAAATGCTAATATAAAGGTCAGTTCTTGGTTGCTTAAGGAAAGTAGGATGTGTGTTTTCAGTAAAGAAGGTATGAGAAATGAAGTTACATTTTATGAAGGGAAAAGGAAGTAGGTCTGACTTACAGGTGGCTGTTTCAAGATGGAAAAAAAAAAACGGGTACAGTAAGTGATAAAAGGTTTTTGTAGAAAGTGGACCCCAAGAAAAGAGTTTTGCAAGTTTTCTTGAGATGGTGAACTGCCTTTGGTAATGAATTTTCCGTTTCTTTACATCTGAAGTGATCTGTTCTATGTTTACCTTACCTAAAATCTTCTTTATCATTTTGGCTAAGTGAATATATTATTTCCTAGTGATCTATATGATTCTGTCTGAGTGTTATAAAAACTCTTTTGATATCTATCGACAAAACTGCCTAAATAACTTAGACTTCTAGCTAACTCTGGGATGCTTCAGAGGGCCCCTGAGACATCCCAGAGAGCTATGAAACTACCTGAGTTCATTTTCTTTCAATAACAGATTATACATTTCTTTACCTTTAAGTGATGTATATTTGTTACTTTGGTAAAGTAAATAAGCATTATTTAAGATGATGGTAGACTTGTGTTATCCTAATGTCCTTAAAACATGGCAACAGTCTACTCCTAAACTGGGAAATTAAAAATGGATGAACAATAGCTGGAAAATCAAAGAGTCGGGGCTATGGGAAATCCAAGACGGCCGCTTGGCTTTTCCCGGCTCCCTGACAGACCTCATTTTTATTTGATGGGTTAAAGCCTTCCTTGGCTGCAGGGTTAATGCCTCCATAATGAAAAAAAATCATGTTTCACTAAATATTAAGTTTTATAAATTGTTAAGCTAAATTTCTAGTTTTGTCAATTAAAGTCTAGTGTTTACTAAGACTCACTTCTGAGATAGTTCTTTGTTGTGTTATATTGCTAACAGAGTTAATTAAGTTATTTAAAAAGACACTCTAAGTTTGTTTCTAAGGCTTATCTCAGTAAACAATCTTCAGATAAGGATCAGATG
>JAGTYA010000193.1:27500-39313 GCA_024291935.2 Okapia johnstoni | reverse complement strand
GACATTGGCAATTTGATCTCTGGTTCCTCTGCCTTTTCTAAAACCAGCTTGAACATCTGGAAGTTCAATGTTCTTGGGATAATTTTGAGCATTACTTTACTAGCATGTGAGATGAGTGCAATTGTGCGGTAGTTTGTAGCATTCTTTTGGCATTGCCTTTCTTTGGGATTGGGATGAAAACTGACTTTTTTCCAGTTCTGTGGCCACTTGCTGGGGTTTTCCAAATTTGCTGGCATATTGAGTGCAGAAAACTTTCACAGCATACATCTTTTAGGATTTGAAATAGCTCCACTGGGAATTCCATCCACCTCCACTAGCTTAGGTTCATAGTGATGCCTCCTAAGGCCCACTTGACTTCACATTCCAGGATGTCTGCGCTCTAGGTGAGTGATCACACCATCGTGATTATCTGGGTCGTGAAGGTCTTTTTTGTACAGTTCTTCTGTGTATTCTTGCCACCTCTTCTTAATATCTTCTGCTTCTGTTAGGTCCATTACCATTTCTGTCCTTTATCGAGCCCATCTTTGCATGAAATGTTCCCTTGGTATCTCTAATTTTCTTGAAGAGATCTCTAGTCTTTCCCAATCTGTTGTTTTCCTCTATTTCTTTGCATTGTTCGCTGAGGAAGGCTTTCTTATCTCTCCTTGCTATTCTTTGGAATTCTGCATTCAGATGGGAATATCTTTCCCTTTCTCCTTTGCTTTTCGCTTCTCTTCTCTTCCCAGCTATCTGTAAGCCCTCCTCAGGCAGCCATTTTTCTTTTTTGCATTTCTTCTCCCATGGAGATGGTCTTGATCCCTGTCTCCTGTACAGTGTCACGAACCTCTGTCCATAGTTCATCAGGTACTCTATCTATCAGATCTAGTCCCTTAAATCTATTTGTCACTTCCACTGTATAATCATAATGGATTTGATTTAGGTCATACCTGAATGGTCTAGTGGTTTTCCCTACTTTCTTCAATTTAAGTTTGAATTTGGCAATAAGGAGTTCATGATCAGAGCCACAGTCCGCTCCCGGTCTTGTTTTTGCTGACTGTATAGAGCTTCTCCATCTTTGGCTGCAAAGAATATAATCAATCTAATTTCAATGTTGACCATCTGGTGATGTCCATGTGTAGAGCCTTCTCTTGTGTTGTTGGAAGAGGGTGTTTGCTATGACCAGTTCCTTGTCTTGGCAAAAATCTATTAGCTTTGCCCTGCTTCATTCTGTACTCCAAGGCCAAATTTGCCTGTTATGCCAGGTGTTTCCTGACTTCCTACTTTTGCATTCCAGTCCCCTATAATGAAAAGGACATCTTTTTTGGGTGTTAGTTCTAAACGGTCTTGTAGGTCTTCATAGAACTGTTCAAGTTCAGCTTCTTCAGCATTACTGGTCGGGGCATAGACTTGGATTACCGTGATATTGAATGGTTTGCCTTGGAAACGAACAGAGATCATTCTGTCGTTTTTGAGATTGCATCCAAGTACTGCATTTCGGACTCTTTTGTTGACCATGATGGTTACTCCATTTCTTCTAAGGGAGTCCTGCCCACAGTAGTAGATGTAATGGTCATCTGAGTTAAATTCACCCATTCCAATCCATCTTAGTTGGCTGATTTCCTAGAATGTCAACGTTCACTCTTGTCATCTCCTGTTTGACCACTTCCAATTTGCCTTGATTCATGGACCTAACATTCCAGGTTCCTATGCAATATTGCTTTTAACAGCATCGGACTTTGCTTCTATCACCAGTCACATCCACAGCTGAGTATAGTTTTTTGCTTTGGCTCCATCCCATCATTCTTTCTGGAGTTATTTCTCCACTGATCTCCAGTAGCATATTGGGCACCTTCCGACCTGGGGAGTTCATCGTTCAGTGTCCTGTGTTTTCACATTTTCATACTGTTCAATGGGGTTCTCAAGGCAAGAATACTGAAGTGGTTTGCCCATGCCCTTCTCCAGTGGACCACATTCTGTCAGACCTCTCCACCATGGCCCATCCGTCTTGGGTGGTCCCACATGGCATGGCTTAGTTTCATTGAGATAGACAAGGCTGTGGTCCAACTCAAAGCCTTAAACCTAACCCATACCCTAAACCTAAACATAACCCTACCCCTAACCCTAACCCTAAATCTATCCCTAACCCCAACACTAAACCTAACCCTAACCCTAACTCATATTCTATACCGAGCCCTAACCCTAACCATAACTCTACCCCTAACCCTACCCATACTCCGAACCCTAACCCTAACTCTATCTCTAACCCTAACCCTAAGCCAAACCCAAACCAAATTCTAACACTAACACTAACCCTAACCCTAACTCAACCCTAAGCCTAACCCTAAAACTAACACCAACCTTAACCCTAACCCTAACCCTAACCCAACCATAACACAAACCCTAACCCTAAAACCAACCCTAAACCTAACCCTAACCCGACACCCTAACCCAACACCCTAACCCTAACCCAACACCCTAACCCGACACCCTAACCCGACACCCTAACCCTAACACTAACACTAACCCTAACCCGACACCCTAACCCTAACCCAACCGTAAACCTAACCCTAACCCTAGGCTAACCCTAACTGTAACCCAACCCTAACCCTAACCTTAAACCTAACCCCAACCCTACTCTGAACACCAATCCCAACCCCAACCCTAAACCTTAACCCAATCCTAATCCTAACCCAAACCATATCCCTAAGCCTATCACTAATCATAAGCCCAACCCTACCCCAAACCCCAACCCTAAACCTAACCCTAAACCTAAACCTAAACCTAACACTAACCCTAACAAAAACAATAACCCTAACCCTAAGCCAACCCTAACACTAACCATAACACTAACACAACACTGACCCTAACCCTAACACTAACGATAAACCAACCTTGAAACTAACCCTAAACGCAACACCAACCCAACCCTAACCCAACACTAACCCTACCCCTAACCTTAAACCAACCCTAACCCCAACCCTCACCATAACCCTAAATTTAACCTTAACTCTAACCTTAAATCTAACACTAAACCTAACCCTAACACCAACCCTAATCCTACTCCTAACCCTACCCCTAACCGCAACCCTAACCTTAGCCCTAACCCTAAGTCTATCCCTAACCCTAACACTAAACTTGTCACCTACCCTAACCCTAAACCTAACCCTTAACCTAACTCTAAAACTAACACCAAAGCCAACCCCAACCTTAAATCTAAGCCTAACCCTAACCCCTAACCCTACCCCTAATCCCAAAGCTTACCTTGTACCTATCCCTACTCCTACCCCTACTGCAAACCATAATCCTAACCCTAACACTACCCCTAACCCCAATCCTAAAACTAACCCTAAACCTAACTATAACCATAGCCCTTGCCCTAACCAAACCCAAACCTAACCCTAACCCTAACCGTAACCCTATCCCTAACTGTAACCATAATCCTAATCCTAACCCTAGGACTAACCCTAACCCCAAACCCAACCCTAATCCTAGCCCTTTCCCTAACCCAATCCTAACCCTATCCCTAACCCCATCCTTAACCGTAACCCAACCTTAACCCTAAACGTAACCCTATCCCTAACCCTAATACTAACCATAACCCAATCCTACCCACAACAGAAAACCTAACCCTAAACCTATCTCAAACTCTACACCGAAACCTAACCCTAACCATAACTCTACACCTACCCCTAACCCTATCCCAAACCCTAAACCTATTCCTAACCCTAACTCTATCCCCAGCTCTAGCCCTCACTGTAACCCAACTCTAAACCTAAACCCTACCCCTACCCTGAACCCTAAACGTAACCCTAACCCTAACCCTAACACTACCCCTAACCCCAACCCTAACCCTAACCCCAACCCTAACCCTAACCCAAACCCAAACCGAAACCTAACACTAACCCTTACCTTACCCCAACCCTAAACCTATCCTTACCCTTAAACCTAACCCTAACCCAACGCTAACCCGAAACCTAACCCTAACCCTAGCCATATTCCTAAACCAATCCTCACACTAACCTTAAAACTAACAACAACCCTAACCCTAACCTTAACCATAATCTTAACCCCAAACCTAACCCTAACCCAACTCTAAACTTAATCCTAAGCTTAACATCAACCCTAACCCTAACCCCAACTTAATGGCAAATCCAACCGTAACCCTAAACCAAACTGTAGCCCTAAACCTAACCCTAACCCTAACTCTAACCCTAACCTTAACCCTAACCCCAACCCTAACCATAACCCTAACCCAATGCTAACCGTAACCCTAACCCAAGCCCAAAGCCTAACCCTAACCCTACCCCTAACCCTATCCCTAACACTAACCCTAGCCCTAACCATAACCCAACCGTATCCCTAACACTAACCCTAACCCCAACCTTAACCCTAATCCCAACCCTAAAACTAACCCAACCCTAACCCTAACCCTAACACAACCCTAACCCTAACCCTAATCCTAACCCTACCGCTGCACTAACCCTAACCTCAACCCTTATTCCAAACACTAACCTTAACCCTAAAACTAACCCCAAACCTTAACCCTAACCCTAACCCTAACCCAAACCTAAAACTCACCCTGACACTAACCCCAAAGCATAACCCAACTGTAACTCTAACCCAAACCCTAACCCCTAACCCTACACCTAACCCCAATGCTAATCTACTACCCAAACCCTATACCTAACACCAATTCTGCCCTATAAATAACCCTACTCCTACACTTACCCCGAACTCTAAACTTAATCTTAAACGTAAACCTAAAAACTACCCCTAACCCTTCAGTTCAGTTCAGTTCAGTCACTCAGTCATGTCCGACTCTTTGCAACCCCATGAACCACACGCCAGGCCCCCCCTGTCCATCACCAAACTCCTGGAGTCCCCCCAAAACCCCTGTCCATCGAGTTGGTGATGCCATCCAACCATCTCATCCTCTGTCGTCCCCTTCTCCTCCTGCCCCCAATCCTACCCAGCATTAGGGTGTTTTCCAGTGAGTCAACTCTTCACATGAGGTGGCCAAAGTACTGGAGTTTCAGCTTCAACATCAGTCCTTCCAATGAACACCCAGGATTGATCTCTTTTAGGATGGATTGATTGGATCTCCTTGCAGTCCAAGGGGCTCTCAAGAGTCTTCTCCAACACCACAGTGCAAAAGCATCAATTCTTCGGTGCTCAGCTTTCTTCACTGTCCAACTCTCACATCCCTACATGACCACTGGAAAAACCATAGCCTTGACTAGACAGACCTTTGTTGGCAAAGTGATGTCTCTGCTTTTTAATATGCTGTCTAGGTTGGCCATAACCTTCCTTCCAAGGAGTAACTTTCTTTTAATTTCCTGGCTGCAATTCACCATCAGCAGTGATTTTGGAGCCCAAAAAAAACTAAACTCTGACGCAGTTTCCCTATCTATTTCCCCATGAAGTGATGGGACCAGATGCTATGATCTTAGTTTCCTGAACGTTGAGCTTTAAGCCAACTTTTTCACTCTCCTCTTTCACTTTCATCAAGAGGCTCTTTAGTTCTTCTTCACTTTCTGCCATAAGGGTGGTGTCATCTGCATATCTGAGGTTATTGATATTTCTCCCAGCAATCTTGATTCCGGCTTGTGTTTCTTCCAGCCCAGCATTTCTCATGATGTACTCTGCATATAAGTTAAATAAGCAGGGTGACAATATACAGCCTTGACGTACTCCTTCTCCTATTTGGAACCAGTCTGTTGTTCTGTGTCCAGTTCTAACTGTTGCTTCCTGACCTGCATACAGGTTTCTCAAGAGACAGGTCAGACGATCTGGTATTCCCATCACTTTCAGAATTTTCCAGTTTATTGTAATCCACGCAGTAAAAGGCTTTGGCATAGTCAATAAAGCAGAAATATATGTTTTTCTGGAACTCTCTTGCTTTTTCAATGATCCAGTGGATATTGGCAATTTGATCTCTGTTTCCTCTGCCTTTTCTAAAACCAGCTTGAACATCTGGAAGTTCATGGTTCACGTACTGCTGAAGCCTGGCTTGGATAATTTTGAGCATTACTTTACTAGCATGTGAGATGAGTGCAATTGTGTGGTAGTTGGAGCATTCTTTGGCATTGCCTTTCTTTGGGATTGGAATGAAAACTGACCTTTTCCAGTCCTGTGGCCACTGCTGAGTTTTCCAGATTTGCCAGCATATCAAGTGCAGCACTTTCACAGCATCAACTTTCAGGATTTGAAATAGCTCAACTGGAATTCCATCACCTCCACTAGCTTTGTTCGTAGGGATGCTTTCTAAGGCCCACTTGACTTCACATTCCAGGATGTCTGGCTCTAGGTGAGTGATCACACCATCGTGATTATCTGGGTCGTGAAGATCTTTTTTGTACAGTTCTTCTGTGTATTCTTGCCACCTCTTCTTAATATCTTCTGCTTCTGTTAGGTTCGTACAATTCCTTTCCTTTATCAAGCCTATCTTTGCATGAAAGGTTCCTTTTGTATCTCTAATATTCTTGAAGAGATCTCTAGTCTTTCCCAAATCTGTTGTTTTCCTCTACTTCTTTGCATTGTTTGCTGAGGAAGGCTTTCTTATCTCTCCTTGCTATTCTTTGGAACTCTGCATTCAGATGGGAATATCTTTCCTTTTCTCCTTTGCTTTTCACTTCTCTTCTCTTCCCAGCTATCTTTAATGCCTCCTCAGACAGCCATTTTGCTTTTCTGCATTTCTTTTCCATGGGGATTGTTTTGATACCTGTCTGCCGTACAATGTCACGAACCTCTGTCCATAGTTCATCAGGCACTCTGTCTATCAGATCTAGTCCCTTAAATCTATTTGTCATTTCTACTGTATACACATAAGGGATTTGATCTAGGTCATACCTGAATGGACTTGAGGTTTTCCCTACTTTCTTCAATTTAAGTCTGAATTTGGCAATAAGGAGTTCATGATCTGACCCACCATCAGCTCCTGGTCTTTTTTTTGCTGATTCTATAGAGCTTCTCCAACTTTGGCTGCAAAGAATATAATGAATCTGATTTCGGTGTTGACCATCTGGTGACGTCCACGTGTAGAGTCTTCTCTTGTGTTGTTGGCAGAGGGTGTTTGCTATGACCAGTGTGTTCTCTTGCAATCAATGAAAAGAAATAGAGGGAAACAACAGATTGGGAAAGACTAGCGATCTCTTCAAGAATATTAGAGGTACAAAGGGAACATTTCATGCAAAGATGGGCTCGATAAAAGACAGAAATGGTATGGACCTAACAAAAGCAGAAGATATTAAGAAGAGGTGGCAAGAATATACAGAAGAACTATACAAAAAAGATCTTCACGACCCAGATAATCACGATGGTGTGATCACTCACCTAGAGCCAGACATCCTGGAATGTGAAGTCAAGTGGGCCTTAGAAAGCATCCCTACGAACAAAGCTAGTGGAGGTGATGGAATTCCAGTTGAGCTATTTCAAATCCTGAAAGTTGATGCTGTGAAAGTGCTGCACTTGATATGCTGGCAAATCTGGAAAACTCAGCAGTGGCCACAGGACTGGAAAAGGTCAGTTTTCATTCCAATCCCAAAGAAAGGCAATGCCAAAGAATGCTCCAACTACCACACAATTGCACTCATCTCACATGCTAGTAAAGTAATGCTCAAAATTATCCAAGCCAGGCTTCAGCAGTACGTGAACCATGAACTTCCAGATGTTCAAGCTGGTTTTAGAAAAAGGCAGAGGAACCAGAGATCAAATTGCCAATATCTGCTGGATCATCGAAAAAGCAAGAGAGTTCCAGGAAAACATCTATTTCTGCTTTATTGACTATGCCAAAGCCTTTGACTGTGTGGGTCACAATAAACTGTGGAAAATTCTGAAAGTGATGGGAATACCAGACCATCCGACCTGTCTCTTGAGAAAACTGTATGCAAGCTAGGAAGCAACAGACTGGTTCCAAATAGGAAAAGGAGTATGTCAAGGCTGTTTATTGTCACCCTGCTTATTTAACTTATATGCAGAGTACATCATGAGAAACGCTGGGCTAGAAGAAACAAGCTGGAATCAAGATTGCCGGGAGAAATATCAATAACCTCAGATATGCAGATGACACCACCTGTGAGAAGGAAAGTGTAGAAGAACTAAAGAGTCTCTTGATGAAAGTGAAAGAGGAGAGTGAAAAAGTTGTCTTAAAGCTCAGCATTTAGAAAACTAAGATCATAGCATCTGGTCCCATCACTTCATGGGAAATAGATGGGAAAACAGTGCAAACACTGTAAGACTTTATTTTTGGGGGGCTCCAAAATCACTGCAAATGGAGATTGCAGCCATGAAATTAAAAGGCGCTTACTCCTTGGAAGGAATATTATGGCCAACCTAGATAGCATATTTAAAAGCAGAGACATTACTTTGCCAACAAAAGTCCGTCTAGTCAAGGCTATGGTTTTTCCAGTGGTCATGTATGGATGTTGAGTTGGATGGTGAAGAAAGCTGAGCGTGGAAGAATTGATGCTTTTGAACTTGGTGTTGGAGAAGATTCTTGAGAATCCCTTGGACTGCAAGGAGATCCAACCAGTCCATCCTAAAGGAGATCAGTCCTGGGTGTTCACAGGAAGGACTGATTTGAAGCTGAAACTCCAGTACTTTGGCCACCTCATGCGAAGATTTGACTCATTGGAAAAGACCCTGATGCTGGGTAGGATTGGGGGCAGGAGGAGAAGGGGACGACAGAGGATGAGATGGTTGGATGGCATCACCGACTCGATGGACATGGGTTTGGGTGAACTCCAGGAGTTGGTGATGGACAGGGAGGCCTGGCGTGTGCTGCAATTCATGGGGTCGCAAAGAGTCAGACACGACTGAGTGACTGAACAGAACTGAAGTGAAACCTAACCCTAATGCTAACCCTAACCCTAACCCTAACCCAACCCTGACCCTGAACCTGACCCTGACCCTGACCTTAACCCTAAACCTAACCCTAACACTGACTCCCACCCTGACATAGACCCTGACACTAACCCTATCCCTAACCCTAAACCTAATCCTAAAACTAACCCCAACATATAACCCAACAGTAACCCTAAACCTAACCCCTAAACCTACACCTAAACCCAATTCTAATCCTACCCCTAACCCTACACCTAACACCAATTCTGCCCTAAAAGTAACCCTACCCCTACCCTTACCCTGAACTATAAACGTAATCTTAAATCTAACCCTAAAACTACCCCTTAACCCTTACCCTAACCCAAACCCTAGCCCTAGCTCTAACTGTAACCAAACCCTAACCCAAATGCTAACCCTAACCCTATCCCTATCCCTAACCCACCTAACCCTAACCCTAACCCTAACCAAACCCTAACCCTAACCCAAATCCTAACCCTACCCCTAACACTAACCCTAACCCTAACCCTAATCCCAGCTCCAAACCTAACCCTAACGCTGACCCTATCACTAACCCTAAACCTAAACCTAATGCTACCCTAACCCTACCCCTAACCCCACCCATAAATTTAACCCTAACCCTAACCTAACCCTAACCCTAACCCTAAAACTAACCCTATCCTTAACCCTAACCCTAACCCTAACCCTATCCCTAACCCTAACACAACCCTAATCCTAACCCTAACCCTAATCCTAACCCTAACCTAACTCTAACCCCAACCCTAACCCTAACCTTAACCCTGAAAGTAACCCTAACCCTAACCCCAACCCCAACCCCAAACACCTAACACTAACCCTAACCCTAACCCTAACCCTAACCCTAACTCTAACTCAACCCTAACGCCAACCCTATCCCTAACCTTAAAACTAACCCTAAACCTTATCCTAAACATAATCTAACTAACGTATCCTAACTAAACGTAACCCTAGTACTAACACTAACTCAACCATAAACCTAACTCTAAACCTAACCCTAACCCTAACACCTAAACCTAACCCTAACCCTAGGCCCTAACCCTAAAACTAACCCTAACCCCAACTCAACTCTAACCCCAAGCCTACCCCAACCCTAACTGTAACCCTAACCCTAACCATAATCGTAATCCCAACACTATCTCTAACCCTAACCCTAACCCTAACCTTAAAACTAACCCTAACCCTAATCCAAACGTTAACCCCAAAACCAACCCCAACCCTAACACTAACCCTAACACTAAAACCTACACCAAACCAAAACTTAAACCAAATCTAACACTAACCATAACCCGAACCCTAACCCTAACTCTATCCCTAACCATAACACTAACCCTAATTCTAACACAACCATAATTCTAACATAAAAAAAAACTAAAAACCCCTAAACTAACCTACTAAAAAACAAACCCTACTCAAACCCTAACCCTAACCCTGCAACCTAAAACCCTAACCCTAAACCTAACCCTAACCCTAAACCTAACCCTAACCCTAACCCAAACTCAACCCTAACCCTAACCCTAACCCTAACCTAACTCAATCCTAACCCTAACCCTAACCTAAACCCTAAAAACCTAAAACCCTAACCCTTAACCCTAAACCCTAACCCTAACCCTAAAAACCCTAACCCTAACCTTAACCCTAAACCTAACCCTAATCCTAACCCAACCCTAACCCTAACCCTAAAACTAACACCAACCTTAATCACTAACACTTCCCAACCCCAAACTTAACCCTAACCCTAACCCTAACCTAACACCCAAAAAAAAAACACAAACCCTAACCCTAACCCTAACCCTAAACCCTAACTCTAACCCTAACCCTAACTAAAACCCTAACCTAACCCTAACCCAACCCTAACCCTAACCGTAACCCTAACTCTACCCCTAAACTAACTCTAAAACCAACCCTAATCCCAACCTTAAACTTAACCGTAACCGTAACCCTAACCCTATCCCTAACCCTAACCCTACCCCAAACCCTAAAAAAATAATCCCAACTCGAACACTAACCCTAATCCTAACCTTAACCCAAACCTAACCCCATCCATAACCCTAACCCTAAGCTTAACCCTAACCCTAACCCTAAACCCAACCCATAATCAAACCCTAACCCTAAAACCAAAACTAAAAACTAACCCTAACACTAACCCTAACTAAAAACCCTAACCCTAACCCTAAAAAACTAAAACCAAAACCTAAAAAAATAACCCTAAACCTAAGCATAACCCTAAAAAAAACCTAGCACTAAACCCAAATCTTACCCTAACCCTAAACCGATCACAAACTCTAACCTTAACCTTAATCGTAACCCAACCATAACACTAACCCTAACCCTAAACCTAAAACCTAAAAACTAACAAAAACCCTAACCCTAACCCTAACCCTATAAAACCTAAACCCTAACCCCTAAAACTAAACTAAAACACAACCCCCTAAACTAACCCTAAACCTAACACTAAGCCTAACCCTAAAAACTAAACCTAACCCTAAACCTTAACCCAGCCCTAAACCCTAACCCTAACTGTAAACCTAAACCTAACTCTAAACACTAAACCTAAACCTAAACCTAAACCTAACTAAAACCCTAACCCTAACCCTAACCTAAAAAAAAACCTAACCTATAACAAAAAACTAAAAACAAAACAACAAAACTAAACCTAAACCTAAAAAAAACCCAACCTCTAACCCTAACCCTAACCCTAACCCTAACCCTAACCCAACTGTCAAAACCTAAACCTAACCACTAACACTAACCCTAACCCTAACCTAAACCACTAACTAAAACCTAAAAAAAAAACAATGCTAACCTACTAAACCTAACCCTAAAAACACTAACCCCTAACCCTAAAAACTAAACTAAACCCTAACCCTAACCTAACTAACTAAAACCTAACCCTAAAAAAAACCCTAACCTACTAAACCCTAAAACCTAAACTCAAACTAAAACCTAAACCAAACCAA
>JAGTYA010000193.1:0-5000 GCA_024291935.2 Okapia johnstoni | reverse complement strand
AAAAGGAAATAAAAAAGGGCATCCCCATTAGAACAGAAGAAGTAAAACTGTCACTATGCGATCATGAGACGATATTATACGAAACCCTAAAACCTACACCAGAAAACGCTATTAGAACTAATAAATTCATCAAGATAACAAGATATGAAGCATCAGGGAGAGAGAAATGAAGAAAACAGTCCCATTTAGAAATGCATCAAAAGGAATAAAATACCTTGAAATAAATGTAAACCAGGAGCTGAAAGACTTGCAAAGAGTCAAGGATTCCAAGACAGGAAGTCTGGGTTGAAATCCCGGTTCCCTTGCTAACATGCTGTGTGACCCCGGGCAAATCACACAATGACCTGAGGCTCAACCATTGCAACTGCAAAATGGACGCAAAAACAGTACCTCCTCCCAGGGGTATGAAACTAAAAAGAAATGCCTTATTGAGACCAGGGGGTTGGAGGGTCTCCAGAGGCTCACCTTGTGTGAAACTTTTCTGGAACTGGACTCTCCTCATCCTGTGGGCGACGGCAAGTGTGCAGCTAGGCAGCCAGATGGGGCTGGACGAGGACCAGGGCAAAGATGATACTGGGTTGTGGGTCAGGGAGGGAGGCAACCTCCTTTCCAGATCTCAGAGTGGGGCCTGAACCAAGGAGCGGGGGATGCCAAATCAGAAGTGATAACTCAGAATACCCCCACAGCAGGGATGGAGCCTTCCTTATAAGAAGCTTCTGTCTGGTCCAGGCTCCAGTGTGATGTGGTGCTGCTCCCTGAGTTCTTCATGTCGCACCCAGGAAAAGAGCTCTTGGGAGCTGCAGGTCTATGAAACCACAGGTGCCTGAGTGTCAGAATGACACAAGGGCTAACAACATTGATCATGAAATATATTTTAAAAAAAAAGACAGAAGTACAGACGAGGCAGGGGATGGGAAGCAGAAGGATTGACCACCTTTCAGGACGTTAGCAGAAATGTATCCAAAATATCTCCACAGCAGTTCAGGAGAGCCCAAATGGAGGAAATACAATGGACAATCAGGCTATGGGTCTAACCTGCTGATGAGATGAATCTACACTGTGCAGGCCCCAGAGACCAAAGTCACAATCCACCAACCTTACTGTGCACATCCAGACTCCAAAGGAAGAAACACAGACCTTGCCTTTGGAAGTCGTAGCCAGACTGAATGTTGGGGTTGCTCAACATGGTCAGTGGTCACTTTGGACTCAATCCCTCCTCCATGCTCAGATCCTCTGTCCTCACTGTAACTCACATGGTTCACTACAGAGAACTTTCCCTGGGCACTTGTGTAGACTAGAAACTGCCAAAAGCCAAATGTGAGGAGAAGATGCAGAAAAGGACACCTGCCTCTGGGGTGCGCTCACAAATTACAAAAGATCTGAAGTTCTTGATACTTGGGATTTTAGAAAATGCTTCTTAATATGTAAATAGAGAAAGGAGGCCCACTGGGACTATTTGGTATCCATTGGGTAAGTAAGTTGGATCTCTACCTCACAAAACACCACCAAAGCAATTAGACACATAAGAAGAATGAACATTTGAAAGAAAAAACTTCACAAATTTTACGACAATTTTTGAGGAGTGAATATCTTTTTTTTTAAATTGAAGTATTGTTGCTTTTTAAAGATTTGTTAGTTTATTGTGTACAGCAATGTGTTTCAGTGATTCCCTGTCTCAGGTGCTTCTCTGGACAAAATGCAATCACTTTGGGAGGCCCCTGGGCCATGTCATCTACTCAGAACAGCCAACAATCCTGAAAACACAGAGAAGAATGTGTCGGTGTTCATGGTTGTTTCTTGTCTGAATACCTTATTGTAATATGACATAGAAAACAAGCCTAGAGCCTGGAAGAGGATCTCCAAACCTATCTTCAAACAGGAGGCCTTGCTCCCCTGAACATGGGTGCATAAAACACGGCTTGGATGGGAAGAGGTGTGTCCAGAATATTTTGTCTGCAAAGGACAGTGTGGTGTGTAGAGAGGATGCGCAGGCACGCCCCAGGACACTGAGAGTGTGGACAAAGTGACTAGACTCTCACCCTTGCTCTTGGGGCATCGCATAGTCACCAGCCCTGGCACAGGGTGAGCAGCTCAGGGGTTTCCTGGAGAGTATGGTCACATGACCTGGACCTGGCCAATTGGTGTGTTCCACCTCCCTGGCCACTGTGACTGGCTCCAGACTGGGGCAGTGCCCGATCAGGGCCCACGGCTGGGCCTCAAGTTGGAATCAAGGGGAAGATGAGCTCTCGTTCTGCCCGAAGGTGTAGGGGTGGGGCCGGGTGAGTTCAGGCTCCGGCAGTGGGAGGGGTGTGAGGTCCACTTGGGGCCGTTGGTGACCTTCTTGCTCCCCTCAGGGCAGAGCCGCAGGCCGGAGAATGAGGGCGCTGCTGACCCCAGGGGCTGAGATCGCCAGTTCCTACTGTGGTCCCAGAGCCCCAACTGAGACCTGAGGGAAGCCGTCTGCCCGTGAGTCCTTTCTTGCTTGTTTGTCAGCTTGTCTTGAACGATGCTGGGTTTTCTCCCCAACTGGCTAAGTGGAGTCCCTAGAAATGCAAGTGTGTGGGTTTTGCTTAACTTCAGGGAAGAAATGCCAGATGACACTGGGAGACTAAAGCTTAATCTGGATTCAGGTAATATCTCTTCGGGCCAGATATTAATTGTAGGATAACCTAATTAGTCTTCATAGGATGAAGATAGTAACCTGCTAAGGTCGCAATCGATGTCCTCATTCTAGAGGATGAACCTGGTGCTCAGAGAAGGGGGGAATTTGGCAAACAGCAAGGAGATGTGTACCCAAACAGAACCCCCAGATCCAGCCATTTGAGCTCAGGGAAGCCAGTGGTGTGCCTTGTCCATGTGGCAGGGGCCAAGGCACGCAGCCCACCCTGGATACTGTGGGGGCCTGACTTGGTAACTGTCATCTGGTAGCTTTGAGACTCACAAAACCAAATTGCACTGGAGAGAGGAAGGACACCTCCCTTCATCCACCCCACCACCCTCTCCGGATTCCCACATACCCTGACCCCTTTCTCTTTGATTTCTGAGCCATTTCCAGAGTCCCGCTCATGTGACTCTTTGATGTCCACTGTTCACGAGCTGCCATCTGGAGCTGTTTACAGCAGCAGCCAAGGGCCTTTGCTCCCAAGTTCCTCCCTTCCTTTGGAACTTGGGGGCCCTCTACTCCCCACTTGCATGCCACAGAACTTTTCTGAGTATTGTGGGGACCCTCACTCAGTTTGCAGCACCTTGTATCCATCACTGACCTTTCAATACTTCCCTTGAAACTCAGCTTGTGAGCTCCTTTGTAGCAGCGTGGCCCACCTGGCTGCAAGGGAAGAGCCAGAGCTGACAATGAAACAACAGCTCAGATCTGACACCCCGAAGGCTCTGTAAAAAGTACCTCACTCTTCACACCGTAGAGGCTGTAGGAGCCGCCAGGTTTCCGGAACCAGTGCTTGGGAAAAAATGACTCCACAGCTGTTTTAATTCCTGGGGAGGGTTCTGGCTCTAGTGGGAATGGCTCAAGTCTCCTGTGGTTTTTGAAAGCCCACTGTGTGCAGATTCACAGTACACAGAGAGGAGAGAAGGTGGAGTCCTGCCCTGGAGGTGGTCACAGCTCATGGATGAGCCAGACAGGTAGGCAGGGCATGATAGCACCTGAGCTGCCTTCGTGAGTGAATGGTGTAGGGGGGCAGAGGAAGAGAAGCCGGTCTGCTCCTTCATGTGGTGCCCAGGGCAGGTTGTCACCAGAGAAAACACGAGGGTGATGACTATCACTACTGTTTTCGAAAGGGTCTTCATTGGTGCGAGTCTTCCTCTGAGCGGTCAGGCTGTCTCTAAACTACACTGGCCATGGGCGTTGCCTCTCCTTGGAATTTCCCATGTGTTCTCTTCTTTATGGAACATTGATTTTCTAGAGGGTTTTTCTGGGCCACAAGGATGTTGGGTCATTTTCTAGCCTTCTCTCATGAGGAACGCTTTACTGGTTGTTGGTGGTGGTTTGTTTTTCCAGCTCCCTTTCTTGGCTTATTTTGTGAGCTTGTGCAACATGAAGAGCTCAGCATTTGCCTTCTGGCTGAGATGTCACACTTAAAACAGCAATGCCTGCCTGGAGATTATGACGGCATTTGCCAAAAGGGCTTCGTTTGGCACATGATATCTTGAAAGTACATACACCCGTCCTTTCAGATATCAAAGGATAGTTCAAATGACATAAAAATGAGAATCCTCAAATGTAGTCTTTCAAAATGTCGGGAATCAGAAAAAAACTCCTTCAGTCACTTCACTGATAGTCATTGATTGGGGACACCCACCGTATCGGAAGAAATGAAGAAAGAAATGATTAAAGTATGGTTCAGGATCGGGGGGGAGGGATGAACAGGGCGTGTGCTTGTCATGAATACAGGATTTGTTGGGAGGTGGGGCATAAAGAGGAAAAAGAAGGCAATGGCACCCCACTCCGGTACTCTTGCCTGGAAAATCCCATGGACGGAGGAGCCTGGTGGGTACAGTCCATGGGGGTCGCTAAGAGTCTGACACGACAAGAGCGATTTCACTTTCACTTTTCCTATTCATGCACTGGAGAAGGAAATGGCACCACCTACTCCAGTATTCTTGCCTGGAGAATCCCAGGGACGGCGGAGCCTGGTGGGCTGCCGTCTACGGGGTCGCACAGAGGAGTCGGACACGACTGAAGTGACTTAGCAGCAGCAACAGCAGCAGGTGCATAAAGACTGAAAGGGTCTGAAACTACAAAGTGTGTTGATGTTAAACACAGCATCACCACAGTTAAAACAACAGTGTTCCCAAATTGCAAACACTATTATGACAAAATTGACTAATCCAAACTTAACCAAAAAAAAAAAAATACAGGAAGCCAAAAATAAAATAAAATAAAACATCACAAGAAAGTTAGAAACAAACCAAATGCAAAGAAGTTCAGGGGGAAGGAAACTCAGTCTCCCTGGGTGTGGACCAAGTTGATGGCGTCCACGGTGAGC
>JAGTYA010000192.1:0-30000 GCA_024291935.2 Okapia johnstoni | reverse complement strand
AGAGAGCTCTGGAGACTAGGTCTGTTCTGACTGGGAAACTGAGGCCCTGGGAGCAGAGCCATTGTTCTGGCGTCTTCACAGCCAAACACCTCTTGCACCAGGGAAGACTGAATAAGCAGTCCCTTGGGCTACCTTTTTTGACTCTAAGGAAGAGACCCTGCAAGGCTGCATCTGGCTGAAAATCACAAGGGGCTGGGAAGTGATACCTGGAAAGTCAGTGAAAAGAGGCCACAGTGCCTAGGCCCCAAAGCCCAGGTAAGGCTTCGACAGTGCCCTGGAACGCCTGAAGGCACCCTCCTCAGCGCTATTTCCCATGTCTGCTCTGTAGCAGAGAGAGCTCTGGAGACTAGGTCTGTTTCTGACTGGGAAACTGAGGCCCTGGGAGCAGAGCCATTGTTCTGGCGTCTTCACAGCCAAAACACCTCTCTGCACCCAGGGAAAGACTGAATAAGCAGTCCCTTGGGCTACCTTTTTTTGACTCTAAGGAAGAGAGACCCTGCAAGGCTGCATCTGGCTGAAAAATCACAAGGGGCTGGGAAGTGATGATACCTGGAAAGTCAGTGAAAGAAGGCCACAGTGCCTAGGCTCCAAAGCCCAGGTAAGGCTTTCCCCAAGCCCCTGGAACGTGAAGGAACCCTCCCCAGAGCGCTTTTTCCCCATGTCTGCTCTGTAGCAGAGAGCTCTCTGGAGACTAGGTCTCTGTTCTGACTGGGGAAACTGAGGCCCTGGGAGCAGAGCCATTGTTCTGGCGTCTTCACAGCCAAACACCTCTTGCACCAGGGAAGACTGAATAAGCAGTCCCTTGGGCTACCTTTTTGACTCTAAGGAAGAGACCCTGCAAGGCTGCATCTGGCTGAAAATCACAAGGGGCTGGGAAGTGATACCTGGAAAGTCAGTGAAAGAGGCCACAGTGCCTAGGCTCCAAGCACCCGGGTAGGGCTTCCCCAGGCCTGGGAACGTGAAGGCCTCCTCCTCAGCGCTATTTCCCCATGTCTGCTCTGTAGCAGAGAGCTCTGGAGACTAGGTCTGTTTCTGACTGGGAAAACTGAGGCCCTGGAGAGCAGAGCCATTGTTCTGGCGCGTCTTCACAGCCAAACACCTCTTGCACCAGGGAAGACTGAATAAGCAGTCCCTTGGGCTACCTTTTTTGACTCTAAGGAAGAGACCCCTGCAAGGCTGCATCTGGCTGAAAAATCACAAGGGGCTGGGAAGTGATACCTGGAAAGTCAGTGAAAGAGGCCACAGTGCCTAGGCTCCAAGCACCCAGGTAAGGCTTCCCCAAGTGCAGGGAGGAACGTGAAGGCAACCCTCCTCTCTCAGCGCTTATTTCCCATGTCTGCTCTGTAGCAGAGAGCTCTGGAGACTAGGTCTGTTCTGACTGGGAAACTGAGGCCCTGGGAGCAGCAGAGCCATTGTTCTGGCGTCTTCACAGCCAAAAAACACAAGGGGCTTGCACCAGGGAAAGACTGAATAAGCAGTCCCTTGGGGCTACCTTTTTTTGACTCTAAGGAAGAGACCCTGCAAGGCTGCATCTGGCTGAAAATCACAAGGGGCTGGGAAGTGATGATACCTGGAAAGTCAGTGAAAGAGGCCACAGTGCCTAGGCTCCAAAGCCCAGGTAAGGCTTCCCCAAGTGCAGGGAAAACGTCAAGAACCCTCCTCCACAGAGCTATTTCTTTCCCCATGTCTGCTCTGTAGCAGAGAGCTCTGGAGACTAGGTCTGTTCTGACTGGGAAACTGAGGAGGCCTGGGAGCAGAGCCATTGTTCTGGCGTCTTCACAGCCAAAACACCTCTTGCACCAGGGAAGACTGAATAAGCAGTCCCTTGGGCTACCTTTTTTGACTCTAAGGAAGAGACCCTGCAAGGCTGCATCTGGCTGAAAAACATCACAAGGGGGGGGCTGGGAAGTGATATACCTGGAAAGTCAGTGAAAGAGGCCACAGTGCCTAGGCTCCAAAGCCCAGGTAAGGCTTCGACAAGTGCCCTGGAACGTGAAGGCACCCTCCACAGCGCTTTTTTTTTCCCCATGTCTGCTCTGTAGCAGAGAGAGCTCTGGAGACTACTAGGTCTGTTCTGACTGGGAAACTGAGGCCCTGGGAGCAGAGCCATTTGTTCTGGCGTCTTCACAGCCAAACACCTCTTGCACCAGGGAAGACTGAATAAGCAGTCCCTTGGGCTACCTTTTTTTTGACTCTAAGGAAGAGACCCTGCAAGGCTGCATCTGGCTGAAAATCACAAGGGGCTGCTGGGAAGTGATACCTGGAAAGTCAGTGAAACAGGAGCCCACAGTGCCTAGGCTCCAGCCAGCCCAGGTAGGGCTTCCCAGTGGCAGGGAACCTGAAGGGAACCCTCCTCAGAGCTATTTCCCCATGTCTGCTCTGTAGCAGAGAGCTCTGGAGACTAGGTCTGTTCTGACTGGGAAAACTGAGGCCCTGGGAGCAGAGCCATTGTTCTGGCGTCTTCACAGCCAAAACACCTCTTGCACCAGGGAAGACTGAATAAGCAGTCCCTTGGGCTACCTTTTTTTTGACTCTAAGGAAGAGACCCCCTGCAAGGCTGCATCTGGCTGAAAAATCACAAGGGGCTGGGAAGTGATACCTGGAAAGTCAGTGAAAAAGAGGCCACAGTGCCTAGGCTCCAAAGCCCAGGTAAGGCTTCGACAGTGCCCTGGGAACGTGAAGGCACCCTCCACAGCGCTTTTTTTCCCATGTCTGCTCTGTTAGCAGAGAGCTCTGGAGACTAGGTCTGTTCTGACTGGGGAAACTGAGGCCCTGGGAGCAGAGCCATTGTTCTGGCGTCTTCACAGCCAAAAACACCTCTTGCACCAGGGAAGACTGAATAAGCAGTCCCTTGGGCTACCTTTTTTGACTCTAAGGAAGAGACCCTGCAAGGCTGCATCTGGCTGAAAAAATCACAAGGGGCTGGGAAGTGATACCTGGAAAGTCAGTGAAAAGAGGCCACAGTGCCTAGGCTCCAAAGCCCAGGTAAGGCTTCGACCAGTGCCCCTGGAACGTGAAGGAACCCTCCTCAGCGCTTTTTCCCCATGTCTGCTCTGTAGCAGAGAGCTCTGGAGACTAGGTCTGTTCTTCTGACTGGGAAACTGAGGCCCTGGGAGCAGAGCCATTGTTCTGGCGTCTTCACAGCCAAACAAACACCTCTTGCACCAGGGAAGACTGAATAAGCAGTCCCTTGGGCTACCTTTTTTGACTCTAAGGAAGAGACCCTGCAAGGCTGCATCTGGCTGAAAATCACAAGGGGCTGGGGAAGTGATACCTGGAAAGTCAGTGAAAGAGGCCACAGTGCCTAGGCTCCAAAGCCCCCGGGTAGGGCTTCGACAAGTGCCCTGGAACCTCAAGGCACCCTCCTCAGAGCTATTTCCCCATGTCTGCTCTGTAGCAGAGAGCTCTGGAGACTAGGTCTGTTCTGACTGGGAAAACTGAGGCCCTGGGAGCAGAGCCATTGTTCTGGCGTCTTCACAGCCAAAACACCTCTTGCACCAGGGAAGACTGAATAAGCAGTCCCTTGGGCTACCTTTTTTGACTCTAAGGAAGAGACCCTGCAAGGCTGCATCTCTGGCTGAAAATCACAAGGGGCTGGGAAGTGATACCTGGAAAGTCAGTGTGAAAGAGGCCACAGTGCCTAGGCTCCAAAGCCCAGGTAAGGCTTCGACAGTGCAGGGGAACGTGAAGGAACCCTCCCTCAGAGCTTTTTCCCCATGTCTGCTCTGTAGCAGAGAGCTCTGGAGACTAGGTCTGTTCTGACTGGGAAACTGAGGCCCTGGGAGCAGAGCCATTGTTCTGGCGTCTTCACAGCCAAACACCTCTTGCACCAGGGAAGACTGAATAAGCAGTCCCTTGGGCTACCTTTTTTGACTCTCTAAGGAAGAGACCCTGCAAGGCTGCATCTGGCTGAAAAATCACAAGGGGCTGGGAAGTGATACCTGGAAAGTCAGTGAAAGAGGCCACAGTGCCTAGGCTCCAAAGCCCCCAGGTAAGGCTTCGACAGTGCCCTGGAACGTGAAGGCACCCTCCACAGCGCTTTTTCCCCATGTCTGCTCTGTAGCAGAGAGCTCTGGAGACTAGGTCTGTTCTGACTGGGGGAAACTGAGGCCCTGGGAGCAGAGCCATTGTTCTGGCGTCTTCACAGCCAAACACCTCTTGCACCAGGGAAGACTGAATAAGCAGTCCCTTGGGCTACCTTTTTTGACTCTCTAAGGAAGAGACCCTGCAAGGCTGCATCTGGCTGAAAATCACAAGGGGCTGGGAAGTGATACCTGGAAAGTCAGTGAAAGAGGCCACAGTGCCTAGGCCCAAAGCCCAGGTAAGGCTTCGACAGTGCCCTGGAACGTGAAGGCACCCTCCACAGCGCTTTTTCCCCATGTCTGCTGCTCTGTAGCAGAGAGCTCTGGAGACTAGGTCTGTTCTGACTGGGAAACTGAGAGGCCCTGGGAGGGAGCAGAGCCATTGTTCTGGCGTCTTCACAGCCAAACACCTCTTGCACCAGGGAAGACTGAATAAGCAGTCCCTTGGGCTACCTTTTTTGACTCTAAGGAAGAGACCCTGCAAGGCTGCATCTGGCTGGCTGAAAATCACAAGGGGCTGGAAGTGATACCTGGAAAGTCAGTGAAAGAGGCCACAGTGCCTAGGCTCCAGCACCCAGGTAGGTAGGGCTTCGACAGTGCCCTGGAACAGGAAGCCTCAAGGAACCCTCCTCAGCTATTTTTCCCCATGTCTGCTCTGTAGCAGAGAGCTCTGGAGACTAGGGTCTGTTCTGACTGGGAAACTGAGGCCCTGGGAGCAGAGCCATTGTTCTGGCGTCTTCACAGCCAAAACACCTCTTGCACCAGGGAAGACTGAATAAGCAGTCCCTTGGGCTACCTTTTTTGACTCTAAGGAAGAGACCCTGCAAGGCTGCATCTCTGCTGAAAATCACAAGGGGCTGGGAAGTGATACCTGGAAAAGTCAGTGAAAGAGGCCACAGTGCCTAGGCTCCAAAGCCCAGGTAAGGGCTTCCCCACAGTGCCCTGGAACGTGAAGGCACCCTCCACCCTCTTTTTCCACAGCGCTTTTTTCCCCATGTCTGCTCTGTAGCAGAGAGCTCTGGAGACTAGGTCTGTTCTGACTGGGAAAAACTGAGGCCCTGGGAGCAGAGCCATTGTTCTGGCGTCTTCACACAGCAAAACACCTCTTGCACCAGGGAAGACTGAAATAAGCAGTCCCTTGGGCTACCTTTTTTGACTCTAAGGAAGAAGAGACCCTGCAAGGCTGCATCTGGCTGAAAATCACAAGGGGCTGGGAAGTGATACCTGGAAAGTCAGTGAAAGAGGCCACAGTGCCTAGGCTCCCGGGTAAGGGCCAGGTAAGGCTTCGAGAGTGCCCTGGAAGGAAGGCACCCTCCTCAGCGCTATTTCCCCATGTGGGCTGCTCTGTAGCAGAGAGCTCTGGAGACTAGGTCTGTTCTGACTGGGGCCACTGAGGCCCTGGGAGCAGAGCCATTGTTCTGGCGTCTTCACAGCCAAACACCCTCTTGCACCAGGGAAGACTGAATAAGCAGTCCCTTGGGCTACCTTTTTTGACTCTAAGGAAGACCCTGCAAGGCTGCATCTGGCTGAAAATCACAAGGGGCTGGGAAGTGATACCTGGAAAGTCAGTGAAAGAGGCTGTGCCTAGGCTCTGGCTTCTTCTGACTGGGAAAACGTGAGGCCCTGGGAGCAGAGCCTCTTGTTCTGGCAGCCTGGCATTCACAGGGTTTCAACAGCCACACACTCTCTTGCACCAGGGAAGAGAGCTGGAGACTAGGGTCTGTTCCTTGGAAACTGAGGCCCTGGGAGCAGAGCCATTGTTCTGGCGTCTCACAGCCAAACACCTCTTGCACCAGGGAAGACTGAATAAGCAGTCCCTTGGGCTACCTTTTTTTGACTCTAAGGAAGAGACAGTGAAAAGCAAGCTGCATCTGGCTGAAAATCACAAGGGGCTGGGAAGTGATACCTGGAAAGTCAGTGAAAGAGGCCACAGTGCCTAGGCTCCAAAGCCCAGGTAAGGCTTCGACAGTGCCAGGGAGCCTGAAGGAACCCTCCTCAGCGCTTTTTCCCCATGTCTGCTCTGTAGCAGAGAGCTCTGGAGACTAGGTCTGTTCTGACTGGGAAACTGAGGCCCTGGGAGCAGAGCCATTGTTCTGGCGTCTTCACAGCCAAACACCTCTTGCACCAGGGAAGATGAATAAGCAGTCCCTTGGGCTACCTTTTTTGACTCTAAGGAAGAGACCCTGCAAGGCTGCATCTGGCTGAAAATCACAAGGGGCTGGGAAGTGATACCTGGAAAGTCAGTGAAAGAGGCCACAGTGCCTAGGCCCCAAAGCCCCGGGTAGGGCTTCCCCAAGTGCAGGGAGCCTCAAGGAACCCTCCTCAGAGCTATTTCCCCATGTCTGCTCTGTAGCAGAGAGCTCTGGAGAGACTAGGTCTGTTCTGTTCTGACTGGGGAAACTGAGGCCCTGGGAGCAGAGCCATTGTTCTGGCGGCTCTTCACAGCCAAACACCTCTTGCACCAGGGAAGACTGAATAAGCAGTCCCTTGGGGCTACCTTTTTTTTGACTCTAAGGAAGAGACCCTGCAAGGCTGCATCTGGCTGAAAATCACAAGGGGCTGGGAAGTGATACCTGGAAAGTCAGTGAAAGAGGCCACAGTGCCTAGGCTCCAAAGCCCAGGTAAGGCTTTCGACAGTGCCCTGGGAGCGTGAAGGCAACCTCCTCAGAGCTATTTTCCCCATGTCTGCTCTGTAGCAGAGAGCTCTGGAGACTAGGTCTGTTCTGACTGGGAAAACTGAGGCCCTGGGAGCAGAGCCATTGTTCTGGCGTCTTCACAGCCAAACACACTCTTGCACCAGGGAAGACTGAATAAGCAGTCCCTTGGGCTACCTTTTTTGACTCTAAGGAAGAGACCCTGCAAGGCTGCATCTGGCTGAAAATCACAAGGGGCTGGGAAGTGATACCTGGAAAGTCAGTGAAAGAGGCCACAGTGCCTAGGCCCCAGCAAAGCCCAGGTAGGGCTTCCCCAAGGCAGGGACCTGAAGGAACCCTCCTCAGAGCTATTTCCCCATGTCTGCTCTGTAGCAGAGAGCTCTGGAGACTAGGTCTGTTCTGACTGGGAAACTGAGGCCCTGGGAGCAGAGCCATTGTTCTGGCGTCTTCACAGCCAAACACCTCTTGCACCAGGGAAGACTGAATAAGCAGTCCCTTGGGCTACCTTTTTTGACTCTAAGGAAGAGACCCTGCAAGGCTGCATCTGGCTGAAAAAAATACAAGGGGCTGGGAAGTGATACCTGGAAAGTCAGTCAGTGAAAGAGGCCACAGTGCCTAGGCTCCAAAGCCCAGGTAAGGCTTCGACAGTGCCCTGGAACGTGAAGGCAACCCTCCACAGCGCTTTTTCCCCATGTCTGCTCTGTAGCAGAGAGCTCTGGAGACTAGGTCTGTTCTGACTGGGAAACTGAGGCCCTGGGAGCAGAGCCATTGTTCTGGCGTCTTCACAGCCAAACACCTCTTGCACCAGGGAAGACTGAATAAGCAGTCCCTTGGGCTACCTTTTTTGACTCTAAGGAAAGAGACCCCTGCAAGGCTGCATCTGGCTGAAAATCACAAGGGGCTGGGAAGTGATACCTGGAAAGTCAGTGAAAGAGGCCACAGTGCCTAGGCCCCAAGCCCGGGTAGGGCTTCCCCAAGGCAGGGAGCCTCAAGGAACCCTCCTCAGAGCTATTTTCCCATGTCTGCTCTGTAGCAGAGAGCTCTGGAGACTAGGTCTGTTCTGACTGGGAAACTGAGGCCCTGGGAGCAGAGCCATTGTTCTGGCGTCTTCACAGCCAAACACCTCTTGCACCAGGGAAGACTGAATAAGCAGTCCCTTGGGCTACCTTTTTTGACTCTAAGGAAGAGACCCTGCAAGGCTGCATCTGGCTGAAAATCACAAGGGGCTGGGAAGTGATACCTGGAAAGTCAGTGAAAGAGGCCACAGTGCCTAGGCTCCAAAGCCCAGGGTAGGGCTTCGACAGTGCCCTGGAACGTGAAGGCACCCTCCTCAGAGCTTTTTTCCCCATGTCTGCTCTGTAGCAGAGAGCTCTGGAGACTAGGTCTGTTCTGACTGGGAAACTGAGGCCCTGGGAGCAGAGCCATTGTTCTGGCGTCTTCACAGCCAAACACCTCTTGCACCAGGGAAGACTGAATAAGCAGTCCCTTGGGCTACCTTTTTTGACTCTAAGGAAGAGACCCTGCAAGGCTGCATCTGGCTGAAAATCACAAGGGGCTGGGAAGTGATACCTGGAAAGTCAGTGAAAGAGGCCACAGTGCCTAGGCTCCAAAGCCCCAGGTAAGGGCTTCGACAGTGCCCTGGAACGTGAAGGCACCCTCCACAGCGCTTTTTCCCCATGTCTGCTCTGTAGCAGAGAGCTCTGGAGACTAGGTCTGTTCTGACTGGGAAACTGAGGCCCTGGGAGCAGAGCCATTGTTCTGGCGTCTTCACAGCCAAACACCTCTTGCACCAGGGAAGACTGAATAAGCAGTCCCTTGGGCTACCTTTTTTGACTCTAAGGAAGAGACCCTGCCCAAGGCTGCATCTGGCTGAAAATCACAAGGGGCTGGGAAGTGATACCTGGAAAGTCAGTGAAAGAGGCCACAGTGCCTAGGCCCCAAAGCCCAGGTAGGGCTTCCCCAAGGCCCTGGAACGTGAGCCTCAAGGAACCCTCCTCAGAGCTATTTCCCCATGTCTGCTCTGTAGCAGAGAGCTCTGGAGACTAGGTCTGTTCTGACTGGGAAACTGAGGCCCTGGGAGCAGAGCCATTGTTCTGGCGTCTTCACAGCCAAACACCTCTTGCACCAGGGAAGACTGAATAAGCAGTCCCTTGGGCTACCTTTTTTGACTCTAAGGAAGAGACCCTGCAAGGCTGCATCTGGCTGAAAATCACAAGGGGCTGGGAAGTGATACCTGGAAAGTCAGTGAAAGAGGCCACAGTGCCTAGGCTCCAAAGCCCAGGTAGGGCTTCGACAGTGCCCTGGAACGTGAAGGCACCCTCCACAGCGCTTTTTTTTCCATGTCTGCTGTAGCAGAGAGCTCTGGAGACTAGGTCTGTTCTGACTGGGAAACTGAGGCCCTGGGAGCAGAGCCATTGTTCTGGCGTCTTCACAGCCAAACACCTCTTGCACCAGGGAAGACTGAATAAGCAGTCCCTTGGGCTACCTTTTTTTGACTCTAAGGAAGAGACCCTGCAAGGCTGCATCTGGCTGAAAATCACAAGGGGCTGGGAAGTGATACCTGGAAAGTCAGTGAAAGAGGCCACAGTGCCTAGGCTCCAAAGCCCCCAGGTAAGGCTTCGACAGTGCCCTGGAACGTGAAGGCACCCTCCACAGCGCTTTTTCCCCATGTCTGCTCTGTAGCAGAGAGCTCTGGAGACTAGGTCTGTTCTGACTGGGAAACTGAGGCCCTGGGAGCAGAGCCATTGTTCTGGCGTCTTCACAGCCAAACACCTCTTGCACCAGGGAAGACTGAATAAGCAGTCCCTTGGGCTACCTTTTTTGACTCTAAGGAAGAGACCCTGCAAGGCTGCATCTGGCTGAAAATCACAAGGGGCTGGGAAGTGATACCTGGAAAGTCAGTGAAAGAGGCCACAGTGCCTAGGCTCCAAAGCCCAGGTAAGGCTTCGACAGTGCCCTGGAACGTGAAGGCACCCTCCACAGCGCTTTTTCCCCATGTCTGCTCTGTAGCAGAGAGCTCTGGAGACTAGGTCTGTTCTGACTGGGAAACTGAGGCCCTGGGAGCAGAGCCATTGTTCTGGCGTCTTCACAGCCAAACACCTCTTGCACCAGGGAAGACTGAATAAGCAGTCCCTTGGGCTACCTTTTTTGACTCTAAGGAAGAGACCCTGCAAGGCTGCATCTGGCTGAAAATCACAAGGGGCTGGGAAGTGATACCTGGAAAGTCAGTGAAAGAGGCCACAGTGCCTAGGCTCCAAAGCCCAGGTAAGGCTTCGACAGTGCCCTGGAACGTGAAGGCACCCTCCACAGCGCTTTTTCCCCATGTCTGCTCTGTAGCAGAGAGCTCTGGAGACTAGGTCTGTTCTGACTGGGAAACTGAGGCCCTGGGAGCAGAGCCATTGTTCTGGCGTCTTCACAGCCAAACACCTCTTGCACCAGGGAAGACTGAATAAGCAGTCCCTTGGGCTACCTTTTTTTGACTCTAAGGAAGAGACCCTGCAAGGCTGCATCTGGCTGAAAATCACAAGGGGCTGGGAAGTGATACCTGGAAAGTCAGTGAAAGAGGCCACAGTGCCTAGGCCCCAGCACCCGGGTAGGGCTTCCCCAAGTCAGGGAGCTTCAAGGAACCCTCCTCAGAGCTATTTCCCCATGTCTGCTCTGTAGCAGAGAGCTCTGGAGACTAGGTCTGTTCTGACTGGGAAACTGAGGCCCTGGGAGCAGAGCCATTGTTCTGGCGTCTTCACAGCCAAACACCTCTTGCACCAGGGAAGACTGAATAAGCAGTCCCTTGGGCTACCTTTTTTGACTCTAAGGAAGAGACCCTGCAAGGCTGCATCTGCTGAAAATCACAAGGGGCTGGGAAGTGATACCTGGAAAGTCAGTGAAAGAGGCCACAGTGCCTAGGCTCCAAAGCCCAGGTAAGGCTTCGACAGTGCCCTGGAACGTGAAGGAACCCTCCACAGAGCTTTTTTTCCCATGTCTGCTCTGTAGCAGAGAGCTCTGGAGACTAGGTCTGTTCTGACTGGGAAACTGAGGCCCTGGGAGCAGAGCCATTGTTCTGGCGTCTTCACAGCCAAACACCTCTTGCACCAGGGAAGACTGAAATAAGCAGTCCCTTGGGCTACCTTTTTTGACTCTAAGGAAGAGACCCTGCAAGGCTGCATCTGGCTGAAAATCACAAGGGGCTGAGAAGTCATACCTGGAAAGTCAGTGAAAGAGGCCACAGTGCCTAGGCCCCAAGCACCCCAGTAAGGCTTCCCCAGTGGCCTGGAACTCAAGGAACCCTCCTCAGAGCTATTTCCCCCCATGTCTGCTCTGTAGCAGAGAGCTCTGGAGACTAGGTCTGTTCTGACTGGGAAACTGAGGCCCTGGGAGCAGAGCCATTGTTCTGGCGTCTTCACAGCCAAACACCTCTTTGCACCAGGGAAGACTGAATAAGCAGTCCCTTGGGCTACCTTTTTTGACTCTAAGGAAGAGACCCTGCAAGGCTGCATCTGGCTGAAAATCACAAGGGGCTGGGAAGTGATACCTGGAAAGTCAGTGAAAGAGGCCACAGTGCCTAGGCCCCCAAAGCCCAGGTAAGGCTTCGACAGTGCCCTGGAACGTGAAGGAACCCTCCACAGAGCTTTTTCCCCATGTCTGCTCTGTAGCAGAGAGCTCTGGAGACTAGGTCTGTTCTGACTGGGAAACTGAGGCCCTGGGAGCAGAGCCATTGTTCTGGCGTCTTCACAGCCAAACACCTCTTGCACCAGGGAAGACTGAATAAGCAGTCCCTTGGGCTACCTTTTTTGACTCTAAGGAAGAGACCCTGCAAGGCTGCATCTGGCTGAAAATCACAAGGGGCTGGGAAGTGATACCTGGAAAGTCAGTGAAAGAGGCCACAGTGCCTAGGCCCCAAAGCCCAGGTAGGGCTTCGACAGTGCCCTGGAACGTGAAAGGCACCCTCCTCAGAGCTATTTCCCCATGTCTGCTCTGTAGCAGAGAGCTCTGGAGACTAGGTCTGTTCTGACTGGGAAACTGAGGCCCTGGGAGCAGAGCCATTGTTCTGGCGTCTTCACAGCCAAACACCTCTTGCACCAGGGAAGACTGAATAAGCAGTCCCTTGGGCTACCTTTTTTGACTCTAAGGAAGAGACCCTGCAAGGCTGCATCTGGCTGAAAATCACAAGGGGCTGGGAAGTGATACCTGGAAAGTCAGTGAAAGAGGCCACAGTGCCTAGGCTCCAAAGCCCAGGTAAGGCTTCGACAGTGCCCTGGAACGTGAAGGCAACCCTCCACAGCGCTTTTTCCCCATGTCTGCTCTGTAGCAGAGAGCTCTGGAGACTAGGTCTGTTCTGACTGGGAAACTGAGGCCCTGGGAGCAGAGCCATTGTTCTGGCGTCTTCACAGCCAAACACCTCTTGCACCAGGGAAGACTGAATAAGCAGTCCCTTGGGCTACCTTTTTTGACTCTAAGGAAGAGACCCTGCAAGGCTGCATCTGGCTGGCTGAAAATCACAAGGGGCTGGGAAGTGATACCTGGAAAGTCAGTGAAAGAGGCCACAGTGCCTAGGCCCAAAGCCCAGGTAAGGGCTTCCCCAAGTGCAGGGGAACGTGAAGGCACCCTCCTCAGAGCTATTTCCCCATGTCTGCTCTGTAGCAGAGAGCTCTGGAGACTAGGTCTGTTCTGACTGGGAAACTGAGGCCCTGGGAGCAGAGCCATTGTTCTGGCGTCTTCACAGCCAAACACCTCTTGCACCAGGGAAGACTGAATAAGCAGTCCCTTGGGCTACCTTTTTTGACTCTAAGGAAGAGACCCTGCAAGGCTGCATCTGGCTGAAAATCACAAGGGGCTGGGAAGTGATACCTGGAAAGTCAGTGAAAGAGGCCACAGTGCCTAGGCTCCAAAGCCCAGGTAAGGCTTCCCCACAGTGCCCTGGAACGTGAAGGCACCCTCCACAGCGCTATTTCCCCATGTCTGCTCTGTAGCAGAGAGCTCTGGAGACTAGGGTCTGTTCTGACTGGGAAACTGAGGCCCTGGGAGCAGAGCCATTGTTCTGGCGTCTTCACAGCCAAACACCTCTTGCACCAGGGAAGACTGAATAAGCAGTCCCTTGGGCTACCTTTTTTGACTCTAAGGAAGAGACCCTGCAAGGCTGCATCTGGCTGAAAATCACAAGGGGCTGGGAAGTGATACCTGGAAAGTCAGTGAAAGAGGCCACAGTGCCTAGGCCCAGCAAAGCCCAGGTAGGGCTTCCCCAGTGCCCTGGGAGCCTCAAGGAACCCTCCCTCAGAGCTATTTTCCCCATGTCTGCTCTGTAGCAGAGAGCTCTGGAGACTAGGTCTGTTCTGACTGGGAAACTGAGGCCCTGGGAGCAGAGCCATTGTTCTGGCGTCTTCACAGCCAAACACCTCTTGCACCAGGGAAGACTGAATAAGCAGTCCCTTGGGCTACCTTTTTTGACTCTAAGGAAGAGACCCTGCAAGGCTGCATCTGGCTGAAAAATACAAGGGGCTGGGAAGTGATACCTGGAAAGTCAGTGAAAGAGGCCACAGTGCCTAGGCTCCAAAGCCCAGGGGTAGGGCTTCGACAGTGCCCTGGAACGTGAAGGCAACCCTCCACAGCGCTTTTTCCCCATGTCTGCTCTGTAGCAGAGAGCTCTGGAGACTAGGTCTGTTCTTCTGACTGGGAAACTGAGGCCCTGGGAGCAGAGCCATTGTTCTGGCGTCTTCACAGCCAAACACACCTCTTGCACCAGGGAAGACTGAATAAGCAGTCCCTTGGGCTACCTTTTTTGACTCTAAGGAAGAGACCCTGCAAGGCTGCATCTGGCTGAAAATCACAAGGGGCTGGGAAGTGATACCTGGAAAGTCAGTGAAAGAGGCCACAGTGCCTAGGCTCCAAAGCCCAGGTAAGGCTTCCCCAGTGCCCTGGAACGTGAAGGCACCCTCCTCAGAGCTATTTCCCCATGTCTGCTCTGTAGCAGAGAGCTCTCTGGAGACTAGGTCTGTTCTGACTGGGAAACTGAGGCCCTGGGAGCAGAGCCATTGTTCTGGCGTCTTCACAGCCAAACACCTCTTGCACCAGGGAAGACTGAATAAGCAGTCCCTTGGGCTACCTTTTTTGACTCTAAGGAAGAGACCCTGCAAGGCTGCATCTGGCTGAAAATCACAAGGGGCTGGGAAGTGATACCTGGAAAGTCAGTGAAAGAGGCCACAGTGCCTAGGCTCCAAAGCCCCCGGTAAGGCTTCGACAGTGCCCTGGAACGTGAAGGCAACCCTCCTCAGCGCTTTTTCCCCATGTCTGCTCTGTAGCAGAGAGCTCTGGAGACTAGGTCTGTTCTGACTGGGAAACTGAGGCCCTGGGAGCAGAGCCATTGTTCTGGCGTCTTCACAGCCAAACACCTCTTGCACCAGGGAAGACTGAATAAGCAGTCCCTTGGGCTACCTTTTTTGACTCTAAGGAAGAGACCCTGCAAGGCTGCATCTGGCTGAAAAAATCACAAGGGGCTGGGAAGTGATACCTGGAAAGTCAGTGAAAGAGGCCACAGTGCCTAGGCTCCAAAGCCCAGGTAAGGCTTCGACAGTGCCCTGGAACGCCTGAAGGAACCCTCCTCAGCGCTATTTCCCCATGTCTGCTCTGTAGCAGAGAGCTCTGGAGACTAGGTCTGTTCTGACTGGGAAACTGAGGCCCTGGGAGCAGAGCCATTGTTCTGGCGTCTTCACAGCCAAACACCTCTTGCACCAGGGAAGACTGAATAAGCAGTCCCTTGGGCTACCTTTTTTGACTCTAAGGAAGAGACCCTGCAAGGCTGCATCTGGCTGAAAATCACAAGGGGCTGGGAAGTGATACCTGGAAAGTCAGTGAAAGAGGCCACAGTGCCTAGGCTCCAAAGCCCAGGTAAGGCTTCGACAGTGCCCTGGAACGTGAAGGCACCCTCCACAGCGCTTTTTCCCCATGTCTGCTCTGTAGCAGAGAGCTCTGGAGACTAGGTCTCTGTTCTGACTGGGAAACTGAGGCCCTGGGAGCAGAGCCATTGTTCTGGCGTCTCTTCACAGCCAAACACCTCTTGCACCAGGGAAGACTGAATAAGCAGTCCCTTGGGCTACCTTTTTTGACTCTAAGGAAGAGACCCTGCAAGGCTGCATCTGGCTGAAAATCACAAGGGGCTGGGAAGTGATACCTGGAAAGTCAGTGAAAGAGGCCACAGTGCCTAGGCCCCAGCACCAGGTAAGGCTTCCCCAGTGCCCTGGAGCCTCAAGGAACCCTCCACAGAGCTATTTCCCCATGTCTGCTCTGTAGCAGAGAGCTCTGGAGACTAGGTCTGTTCTGACTGGGAAACTGAGGCCCTGGGAGCAGAGCCATTGTTCTGGCGTCTTCACAGCCAAACACCTCTTGCACCAGGGAAGACTGAATAAGCAGTCCCTTGGGCTACCTTTTTTGACTCTAAGGAAGAGACCCTGCAAGGCTGCATCTGGCTGAAAATCACAAGGGGCTGGGAAGTGATACCTGGAAAGTCAGTGAAAGAGGCCACAGTGCCTAGGCTCCAAAGCCCAGGTAGGGCTTCGACAGTGCCCTGGAACGTGAAGGAACCCTCCACAGAGCTATTTCCCCATGTCTGCTCTGTAGCAGAGAGCTCTGGAGACTAGGTCTGTTCTGACTGGGAAACTGAGGCCCTGGGAGCAGAGCCATTGTTCTGGCGTCTTCACAGCCAAACACCTCTTGCACCAGGGAAGACTGAATAAGCAGTCCCTTGGGCTACCTTTTTTGACTCTAAGGAAGAGACCCTGCAAGGCTGCATCTGGCTGAAAATCACAAGGGGCTGGGAAGTGATACCTGGAAAGTCAGTGAAAGAGGCCACAGTGCCTAGGCTCCAAAGCCCAGGTAAGGCTTCGACAGTGCCCTGGAACGTGAAGGCACCCTCCACAGCGCTTTTTCCCCATGTCTGCTCTGTAGCAGAGAGCTCTGGAGACTAGGTCTGTTCTGACTGGGAAACTGAGGCCCTGGGAGCAGAGCCATTGTTCTGGCGTCTTCACAGCCAAACACCTCTTGCACCAGGGAAGACTGAATAAGCAGTCCCTTGGGCTACCTTTTTTGACTCTAAGGAAGAGACCCTGCAAGGCTGCATCTGGCTGAAAATCACAAGGGGCTGGGAAGTGATACCTGGAAAGTCAGTGAAAGAGGCCACAGTGCCTAGGCTCCAAAGCCCAGGTAAGGCTTCGACAGTGCCCTGGAACGTGAAGGCACCCTCCACAGCGCTTTTTCCCCATGTCTGCTCTGTAGCAGAGAGCTCTGGAGACTAGGTCTGTTCTGACTGGGAAACTGAGGCCCTGGGAGCAGAGCCATTGTTCTGGCGTCTTCACAGCCAAACACCTCTTGCACCAGGGAAGACTGAATAAGCAGTCCCTTGGGCTACCTTTTTTGACTCTAAGGAAGAGACCCTGCAAGGCTGCATCTGGCTGAAAATCACAAGGGGCTGGGAAGTGATACCTGGAAAGTCAGTGAAAGAGGCCACAGTGCCTAGGCTCCAAAGCCCAGGTAAGGCTTCGACAGTGCCCTGGAACGTGAAGGCACCCTCCACACAGCGCTATTTCCCCATGTCTGCTCTGTAGCAGAGAGCTCTGGAGACTAGGTCTGTTCTGACTGGGAAACTGAGGCCCTGGGAGCAGAGCCATTGTTCTGGCGTCTTCACAGCCAAACACCTCTTGCACCAGGGAAGACTGAATAAGCAGTCCCTTGGGCTACCTTTTTTGACTCTAAGGAAGAGACCCTGCAAGGCTGCATCTGGCTGAAAATCACAAGGGGCTGGGAAGTGATACCTGGAAAGTCAGTGAAAGAGGCCACAGTGCCTAGGCTCCAAAGCACCAGGTAAGGGCTTCCCCAAGGCAGTGCCCTGGAACGTGAAGGAACCCTCCTCAGCGCTATTTCCCCATGTCTGCTCTGTAGCAGAGAGCTCTGGAGACTAGGTCTGTTCTGACTGGGAAACTGAGGCCCTGGGAGCAGAGCCATTGTTCTGGCGTCTTCACAGCCAAACACCTCTTGCACCAGGGAAGACTGAATAAGCAGTCCCTTGGGCTACCTTTTTTGACTCTAAGGAAGAGACCCTGCAAGGCTGCATCTGGCTGAAAATCACAAGGGGCTGGGAAGTGATACCTGGAAAGTCAGTGAAAGAGGCCACAGTGCCTAGGCTCCAAAGCCCAGGTAAGGCTTCGACAGTGCCCTGGAACGTGAAGGAACCCTCCACAGCGCTTTTTCCCCATGTCTGCTCTGTAGCAGAGAGCTCTGGAGACTAGGTCTGTTCTGACTGGGAAACTGAGGCCCTGGGAGCAGAGCCATTTTTCTGGCGTCTTCACAGCCAAACACCTCTTGCACCAGGGAAGACTGAATAAGCAGTCCCTTGGGCTACCTTTTTTGACTCTAAGGAAGAGACCCTGCAAGGCTGCATCTGGCTGAAAATCACAAGGGGCTGGGAAGTGATACCTGGAAAGTCAGTGAAAGAGGCCACAGTGCCTAGGCCCCAACACCCGGGTAGGGCTTCCCCAAGGCAGGGAGCCTCAAGGAACCCTCCTCAGAGCTATTTCCCCATGTCTGCTCTGTAGCAGAGAGCTCTGGAGACTAGGTCTGTTCTGACTGGGAAACTGAGGCCCTGGGAGCAGAGCCATTGTTCTGGCGTCTTCACAGCCAAACACCTCTTGCACCAGGGAAGACTGAATAAGCAGTCCCTTGGGCTACCTTTTTTGACTCTAAGGAAGAGACCCTGCAAGGCTGCATCTGGCTGAAAATCACAAGGGGCTGGGAAGTGATACCTGGAAAGTCAGTGAAAGAGGCCACAGTGCCTAGGCCCCAAAGCCCAGGTAGGGCTTCCCCAGTGCAGGGGCCTCGTGAAGGCACCCTCCACAGCGCTTTTTCCCCCATGTCTGCTCTGTAGCAGAGAGCTCTGGAGACTAGGTCTGTTCTGACTGGGAAACTGAGGCCCTGGGAGCAGAGCCATTGTTCTGGCGTCTTCACAGCCAAACACCTCTTGCACCAGGGAAGACTGAATAAGCAGTCCCTTGGGCTACCTTTTTTGACTCTAAGGAAGAGACCCTGCAAGGCTGCATCTGGCTGAAAATCACAAGGGGCTGGGAAGTGATACCTGGAAAGTCAGTGAAAGAGGCCACAGTGCCTAGGCTCCAAAGCCCAGGTAAGGCTTCGACAGTGCCCTGGAACGTGAAGGCACCCTCCTCAGAGCTATTTCCCCATGTCTGCTCTCTGTAGCAGAGAGCTCTGGAGACTAGGTCTGTTCTGACTGGGAAACTGAGGCCCTGGGAGCAGAGCCATTGTTCTGGCGTCTTCACAGCCAAAAACCTCTTGCACCAGGGAAGACTGAATAAGCAGTCCCTTGGGCTACCTTTTTTGACTCTAAGGAAGAGACCCTGCAAGGCTGCATCTGGCTGAAAATCACAAGGGGCTGGGAAAGTGATACCTGGAAAGTCAGTGAAAGAGGCCACAGTGCCTAGGCCCCAGCACCCGGGTAGGGCTTCCCCAGTGGCAGGGAACCTCAAGGAACCCTCCTCAGAGCTATTTCCCCATGTCTGCTCTGTAGCAGAGAGCTCTGGAGACTAGGTCTGTTCTGACTGGGAAACTGAGGCCCTGGGAGCAGAGCCATTGTTCTGGCGTCTTCACAGCCAAACACCTCTTGCACCAGGGAAGACTGAATAAGCAGTCCCTTGGGCTACCTTTTTTGACTCTAAGGAAGAGACCCTGCAAGGCTGCATCTGGCTGAAAATCACAAGGGGCTGGGAAGTGATACCTGGAAAGTCAGTGAAAGAGGCCACAGTGCCTAGGCTCCAAAGCCCAGGTAAGGCTTCGACAGTGCCCTGGAACGTGAAGGCACCCTCCACAGCGCTTTTTCCCCATGTCTGCTCTGTAGCAGAGAGCTCTGGAGACTAGGTCTGTTCTGACTGGGAAAAACTGAGGCCCTGGGAGCAGAGCCATTGTTCTGGCGTCTTCACAGCCAAACACCTCTTGCACCAGGGAAGACTGAATAAGCAGTCCCTTGGGCTACCTTTTTTGACTCTAAGGAAGAGACCCTGCAAGGCTGCATCTGGCTGAAAATCACAAGGGGCTGGGAAGTGATACCTGGAAAGTCAGTGAAAGAGGCCACAGTGCCTAGGCCCCAGCACCCGGGTAGGGCTTCCCCCCTGGCAGGGAGCCCAAGGAAACCCTCTCCTCAGAGCTATTTCCCCATGTCCTGGAAAGTCAGTGAAAGAGGCCACAGTGCCTAGGCTCCAAAGCCCAGGTAAGGCTTCGACAGTGCCCTGGAACGTGAAGGCACCCTCCACAGAGCTATTTTCCCCATGTCTGCTCTGTAGCAGAGAGCTCTCTGGAGACTAGGTCTGTTCTGACTGGGAAACTGAGGCCCTGGGAGCAGAGCCAACCCTCTGTAGCAGAGAGCTCTGGAAAACTAGGTCTGTTCTGACTGGGCAAACTGAGGCCCTGGGAGCAGAGCCATTGTTCTGGCGTCTTCACAGCCAAACACCTCTTGCACCAGGGAAGGACTGAATAAGCAGTGCGTCCCACCATGGGCTAACCTTTTTTGACTCTAAGAAGGACCCCTGCAAGTCATGTCACTCTGCTAGAAAATCTCCACTAGGTATGGCTGCTGGAAGTGTGCACCCTGGTGCAAGTGCCAGTGAATTAGACCACTTGCCCCAGTGACCTTAGGTCTTTTTTGACTCTTAAGGAGACAGTTATGGCTGCATCTGGGTGTAAATCACAAGGGGCTGGGAAGTGGACGTGGAAATTCAAGGAACCCTCCCACAAGCACCTTTGCACCCACATAGGGCTTACCCAAGGCAGAGAGCCCTCTGGGAGCAAGACTCTGTCTCTGAGCAGGGAAACTAGAGATGGCCCTGTTTGAGCGTAAAAGAGCCATTGTTCATTGCGTCTTCACAGCCAAACAACCCTCTTGACCAGGGAAGACTGAATAAGCAGTCCCTTGGGCCTACCTTTTTTGACTCTAAGGGAAGAGACCCTGCAAGGGCTGCATCTGGCTGAAAATCACAAGGGGCTGGGAAGTGGATACCTGGACAAAGTCAGTGAAAGAGTGCCACAGTGCCTAGGCCCAAAAAGCCCAGGGTAAGAAGCTTCCACCAAGCCCTGGAAGCCTGAATGACAGTTCACAGCAGCTTTTTTCCATGTATCTGCTCTGTAGCAAGAGAGCTTGGAGACTAGGTCTGTTCTGTGACTGGGAAACTGAGGCCCTGGGAGCAGAGCCATTGTTCTGGCTGCTTCACAGCCAAACACCTCTTGCACCAGGGAAGACTGGAATAAGCAGTCCCTTGGGCTACCTTTTTGAACTAAGTCTAAGGAAGAGACCCTGCAAGGCTGCATCTGGCTGAAAAATCACAAGGGGCTGGGAAGTGATCACCTGGAAGTCCAGTGAAAGAAGGCCATCAGCCATAGAGCTGAGGCCCCAGCACCCGGTTAGGGCTTCCCCCAAGGCAGGGCCCTTGACCTCAAAGGCACTCTCTCAGAGCTTTTTCCCATATGTCTGCTCTGTAGCAAGAGCTCTGGAGACTAGGTCTGTTCTGACTGGGGGGAAAAACTGAGGGCCCTGGGAGCAGAGCCATTGTTCTGGCGTCTTCACAGCCCAAACACCTCTTGCACACAGGGAAGACTGAATAAGCAGTCTGCTCTGTAGCAGAGAGCTCTGGAGACTAGGTCTGTTCTGACTGGGAAACTGAGGCCCTGGGAGCAGAGCCATTGTTCTGGCGTCTTCACAGCCAAACACCTCTTGCACCAGGGAAGACTGAATAAGCAGTCCCTTGGCTACCTTTTTTGACTCTAAGGAAGAGACCCTGCAAGGCTGCATCTGGCTGAAAATCACAAGGGGCTGGGAAGTGATACCTGGAAAGTCAGTGAAAGAGGCCACAGTGCCTAGGCCCCAGCACCCGGGTAGGGCTTCCCCAAGGCAGGGAGCCTCAAGGAACCCTCCTCAGAGCTATTTCCCCATGTCTGCTCTGTAGCAGAGAGCTCTGGAGACTAGGTCTGTTCTGACTGGGAAACTGAGGCCCTGGGAGCAGAGCCATTGTTCTGGCGTCTTCACAGCCAAACACCTCTTGCACCAGGGAAGACTGAATAAGCAGTCCCTTGGGCTACCTTTTTTGACTCTAAGGAAGAGACCCTGCAAGGCTGCATCTGGCTGAAAATCACAAGGGGCTGGAAAGTGATACCTGGAAAGTCAGTGAAAGAGGCCACAGTGCCTAGGCCCAAAGCCCAGGTAAGGCTTCGACAGTGCCCTGGAACGTGAAGGCACTCCCTCAGCGCTTTTTTCCCCATGTCTGCTCTGTAGCAGAGAGCTCTGGAGACTAGGTCTGTTCTGACTGGGAAACTGAGGCCCTGGGAGCAGAGCCATTGTTCTGGCGTCTTCACAGCCAAACACCTCTTGCACCAGGGAAGACTGAATAAGCAGTCCCTTGGGCTACCTTTTTTGACTCTAAGGAAGAGACCCTGCAAGGCTGCATCTGGCTGAAAATCACAAGGGGCTGGGAAGTGATACCTGGAAAGTCAGTGAAAGAGGCCACAGTGCCTAGGCCCCAAAGCACCCGGTAAGGGCTTCCCAAAGGCAGGGAGTGAAAGGAACCCTCCTCAGAGCTATTTCCCCATGTCTGCTCTGTAGCAGAGAGCTCTGGAGACTAGGTCTGTTCTGACTGGGAAACTGAGGCCCTGGGAGCAGAGCCATTGTTCTGGCGTCTTCACAGCCAAACACCTCTTGCACCAGGGAAGACTGAATAAGCAGTCCCTTGGGCTACCTTTTTTGACTCTAAGGAAGAGACCCTGCAAGGCTGCATCTGGCTGAAAATCACAAGGGGCTGGGAAGTGATACCTGGAAAGTCAGTGAAAGAGGCCACAGTGCCTAGGCTCCAAAGCCCGGTAGGGCTTCCCCAAGGCAGGGAGCCTCAAGGAACCCTCCTCAGAGCTATTTCCCCATGTCTGCTCTGTAGCAGAGAGCTCTGGAGACTAGGTCTGTTCTGACTGGGAAACTGAGGCCCTGGGAGCAGAGCCATTGTTCTGGCGTCTTCACAGCCAAACACCTCTTGCACCAGGGAAGACTGAATAAGCAGTCCCTTGGGCTACCTTTTTTGACTCTAAGGAAGAGACCCTGCAAGGCTGCATCTGGCTGAAAATCACAAGGGGCTGGGAAGTGATACCTGGAAAGTCAGTGAAAGAGGCCACAGTGCCTAGGCTCCAAAGCCCAGGTAAGGCTTCGACAGTGCCCTGGAACGTGAAGGCACCCTCCACAGCGCTTTTTCCCCATGTCTGCTCTGTAGCAGAGAGCTCTGGAGACTAGGTCTGTTCTGACTGGGAAACTGAGGCCCTGGGAGCAGAGCCATTGTTCTGGCGTCTTCACAGCCAAACACCTCTTGCACCAGGGAAGACTGAATAAGCAGTCCCTTGGGCTACCTTTTTTGACTCTAAGGAAGAGACCCTGCAAGGCTGCATCTGGCTGAAAATCACAAGGGGCTGGGAAGTGATACCTGGAAAGTCAGTGAAAGAGGCCACAGTGCCTAGGCCCAAAGCACCCGGGTAGGGCTTCCCCAAGGCAGGGAGCCTCAAGGAACCCTCCTCAGAGCTATTTCCCCATGTCTGCTCTGTAGCAGAGAGCTCTGGAGACTAGGTCTGTTCTGACTGGGAAACTGAGGCCCTGGGAGCAGAGCCATTGTTCTGGCGTCTTCACAGCCAAACACCTCTTGCACCAGGGAAGACTGAATAAGCAGTCCCTTGGGCTACCTTTTTTGACTCTAAGGAAGAGACCCTGCAAGGCTGCATCTGGCTGAAAATCACAAGGGGCTGGGAAGTGATACCTGGAAAGTCAGTGAAAGAGGCCACAGTGCCTAGGCTCCAAAGCCCAGGTAAGGCTTCGACAGTGCCCTGGAACGTGAAGGCACCCTCCACAGCGCTTTTTCCCCATGTCTGCTCTGTAGCAGAGAGCTCTGGAGACTAGGTCTGTTCTGACTGGGAAACTGAGGCCCTGGGAGCAGAGCCATTGTTCTGGCGTCTTCACAGCCAAACACCTCTTGCACCAGGGAAGACTGAATAAGCAGTCCCTTGGGCTACCTTTTTTGACTCTAAGGAAGAGACCCTGCAAGGCTGCATCTGGCTGAAAATCACAAGGGGCTGGGAAGTGATACCTGGAAAGTCAGTGAAAGAGGCCACAGTGCCTAGGCCCCAGCACCCGGGTAGGGCTTCCCCAAGGCAGGGAGCCTCAAGGAACCCTCCTCAGAGCTATTTCCCCATGTCTGCTCTGTAGCAGAGAGCTCTGGAGACTAGGTCTGTTCTGACTGGGAAACTGAGGCCCTGGGAGCAGAGCCATTGTTCTGGCGTCTTCACAGCCAAACACCTCTTGCACCAGGGAAGACTGAATAAGCAGTCCCTTGGGCTACCTTTTTTGACTCTAAGGAAGAGACCCTGCAAGGCTGCATCTGGCTGAAAATCACAAGGGGGCTGGGAAGTGATACCTGGAAAGTCAGTGAAAGAGGCCACAGTGCCTAGGCTCCAAAGCCCAGGTAAGGCTTCGACAGTGCCCTGGAACGTGAAGGCACCCTCCACAGCGCTTTTTCCCCATGTCTGCTCTGTAGCAGAGAGCTCTGGAGACTAGGTCTGTTCTGACTGGGAAACTGAGGCCCTGGGAGCAGAGCCATTGTTCTGGCGTCTTCACAGCCAAACACCTCTTGCACCAGGGAAGACTGAATAAGCAGTCCCTTGGGCTACCTTTTTTGACTCTAAGGAAGAGACCCTGCAAGGCTGCATCTGGCTGAAAATCACAAGGGGCTGGGAAGTGATACCTGGAAAGTCAGTGAAAGAGGCCACAGTGCCTAGGCCCCAAACCCCAGGTAAGGCTTCCCCAAGGCAGGGAGCCTCAAGGAACCCTCCTCAGAGCTATTTCCCCATGTCTGCTCTGTAGCAGAGAGCTCTGGAGACTAGGTCTGTTTCTGACTGGGAAACTGAGGCCCTGGGAGCAGAGCCATTGTTCTGGCGTCTTCACAGCCAAACACCTCTTGCACCAGGGAAGACTGAATAAGCAGTCCCTTGGGCTACCTTTTTTGACTCTAAGGAAGAGACCCTGCAAGGCTGCATCTGGCTGAAAATCACAAGGGGCTGGGAAGTGATACCTGGAAAGTCAGTGAAAGAGGCCACAGTGCCTAGGCTCCAAAGCCCCGGTAAGGGCTTCGACAGTGCCCTGGAACGTGAAGGCACCCTCCACAGCGCTTTTTCCCCATGTCTGCTCTGTAGCAGAGAGCTCTGGAGACTAGGTCTGTTCTGACTGGGAAACTGAGGCCCTGGGAGCAGAGCCATTGTTCTGGCGTCTTCACAGCCAAACACCTCTTGCACCAGGGAAGACTGAATAAGCAGTCCCTTGGGCTACCTTTTTTGACTCTAAGGAAGAGACCTTGCAAGGCTGCATCTGGCTTAAAATCTCAAGGGGCTGGGAAGTGATACCTGGAAAGTCAGTGAAAGAGGCCACAGTGCCTAGGCTCCAAAGCCCAGGTAGGGCTTCGACAGTGCCCTGGAAGCGTGAAGGAACCCTCCACAGAGCTATTTCCCCATGTCTGCTCTGTAGCAGAGAGCTCTGGAGACTAGGTCTGTTCTGACTGGGAAACTGAGGCCCTGGGAGCAGAGCCATTGTTCTGTCCGTCTCACAGCCAAACACCACTGCACAAGGGAAGACTGAATAAGCAGCTCCTTGGGCTACCTTTTTGTGACTCGTTGAGGGAAGATACCCTCAAGGCTGCAATCTGCTGAGATCACAAGGGCTGTAATATACTGGAAAGTGCAGGAACAGAGCCACAGTGCTAGGCTCCAAACCCCAAGTAAAGGCTTCCGACAGTGCCTCGTGGAACGTAAAGGAGGCACCCTCTCAAAGACGCTTTTTTCCCCCATGTCGGCTCTGTAGTAGAGAACTCTGGAGACTAGTCTGTTTTTTTTTTTTGTTTTTGTTTTGTTTTTGTTTTTTTTTTTTTTTTTTTTTTTTTTTTTTTTTTTTCTGACTGCGAAACTGAGGCCCTGGGTAGCAGAGCCAATGTTCTGGCGGTAATTTACAGCCAACTAACTCTTGCACCATGGAAGGACCTGAATAAGCCAGACCCTTAGGCTAACATGTTTTGACCTCCTAGCAGGGAAGAGACCTGCATGCAAGGGTGCATCTGGCTGAGAATCACAAGGGGGCGTAGGAAGTGATTACACTGAAAATTCAGTGAAAGAGGCCCACAGTGCCTAGGCCCCGGCTCCCAGTTAGGGCTTATCCGGACAGTGCCCTGGAGACGTGAAGGAAAACCCCTCGCAACAGAGCCTTTTTCCCCATGGCTTGCTCTGTAGCAGAGAGGCTCTGGAGAAGACAAGGGTCTTGTCTGCACTGCGGGAACACTGCAGGCCCTGGGGGAGCACGAGCTATTGGAGTCTGGCGTCTTCAACAGCCAAACACACTGTTGCAACACGGGAAGAACTTGAATAAGAGCTGTCCCTTGCTCACCAAACCCTTGTTCTGGACATCTACATGGCAGAACGACTCACCGGCAAAGGCTCGCATCGCGAGCGTGCGACAGAATTTCCAAGGGCTCGGCGAACTTGAACTACATGCAAAACTCACGTGAAAGAAGGCCACCGTTCCGAGTGCCCCCCCAGGCACCACGGGTATGGCTTCCCCAAGGCCAGGGAGTCCAACTGGAACCTCTCAACTCATAACCCACGCCTATTTCCACCTTTTCTGCCTCTATAAGCAGAGAGCGCCCTCTCGAAGACGAGGTTGGTGTTTCTGACTGGGAACACTGATGCCCAGGCAGCCAGAAGCCCTTGTTCTGACTGTGGCGTCATCAACGCCATGCCAAAACACCGCTCTGTATCTGGCACCATGGAAAGACAGAACATACCAGTCAGTCCCATTCTGGATAAAAACGCTTTTTTCCCTTGGACTCTACAACGGAAAGAGACACCGGCACAGGCTAGTATCCTGGCTTGAGAAAATCAAAAGGGGCCTGGGAAGTGATACATGCGACAACCGACTCGTGCAAAGAGCGCCAACACGTGCCATAGGCAATCCAAAGAGACCCGGGTAACCGCGCTTCCCCCCTAAACATTCCCCTGCGAAACCCTCTGCGAAGAGAAGCCTAACCAATACAACAACCACCCACAAGCGCTTATCTTCTTCACATACGCTCGCTATCGCGCCTGTCGCAGAAGAGACTATTCGACAACTAGGTCCAGATTCTGCGAATTGAAACCGAGAGCGCGAGCGCCCTGTCTACGCCAGAGCCGTCGTGTTCTAGTGCGTCCTATCGCACAGCCATAACTACCATGCCGAAAATGCACCAGGGAAGACATGTATAAGCACAGTCTCCTTTGGCGGCTGACCTAGTTGTATGACACTACATGCGAAGAGCACCCTGCAAGGCTGCAGCGAGCTGAAAATCACAAGGATTTGGGAAGTGACTACCTGTATTGTCTGCGATGCGACCTACAGACCGACAACAGAGCTCTATGGGGCCCCACACACGCACAAATGATAGTCATTTCGCGACAAGTGCCGTGTAGCCGAGAAAGCGAACCCTCCCACAGGTGGGGGAGCCTAAAATTCCCCACCCCCCATGCTCGGCCTCTGTAGCCAGGAGCAGCCTCTGGCAGCGACCTAGGTCATGTGTCTGACTGGGAAACTGAGGCCTCTGGAGTAGAGCCATTGTTTCTGGCGTCCTATCAACGAGCCAAAACACGCCTTTTGCACACCACAGAGAAAGCACTGCGAATATGCAAGTCCCTGGGCTAACTAACCCATGCTTGGACTTCTAAACTTCTAGGTAGAACCCTCGCAACAGGCAGCGCGCACACATCAGACGACAAAATCACAGGCGTATGTGGTACAGTGCCGACATCTACCTCACTAGGAAAGTCAGTGAAGAAAGGCCGCCACAAGTGAGCCGTCGGCGTCCAACGACCATCACAGGGGACAAAGCGTCGACCAAGTGACGCACTGCGACTCGTGACGGCAACCTCCACGCACAGCACAGAGGCGCTTTTTCCACATGTCTGCTACTGTAAGCAGTGAGCTCTGGAGAACTAGGGTCTGAGTTCTGACTGGGAACACTCTGAGGCGACCTGCCGAGCAGCCTTGTTCAGCGTACCATTGGTAAGTTCTGGCGTCTATCACAGAGCCAAACACCTCTCTTGCCACCAGGGAAGACTGAATAAGCATCCCTCTTGGGCTACCTTTTTTGACTCTAAGGAAGAGACACCAAGCCAAGGCTGCATCTGGCTGAAAATCACAAGGGGCTGGGAAGTGATAGCTGGAAAGTCAGTGAAAGAGCCACAGTCGGCCTAGGCATCCAAAGCCCAGTGTAGGCTTCGTACAGTGCCCTGGAGCCTGCGGTAACCCTCAACAAGGCTTTTTCCCCCATGTCTGCTCTGTAGCAGAGAGCTTCCTGGAGGACTAGGTCTGTTCTGACTATGGGAAACTGAGGCCCTGGAGCAGAGCTTGATGTTCTGGCGTCTGAAAACACGAGCCAAACACACTCTTGCACCAGGGGAAGTACTGAAGAAGCAGTCCCCTTGAGGCTACCAATTTTTGACTTAACGGAAGAGACCCTGCAAGGCTGGCCCATCTGGCTGAAGAATCACCAAAGGGGGCTGGGAAAGTGATACCTGGAAAGTTCAGTGAAGACGAGCCCACAGTGCCTAGGCCTCCAAAAGCCTGGGTACAGGCTTCCCAACACACGTGCCCTGGAACGGTAGCAGAGAGCTTGGAGACTAGGTCTGTTCTGACTGGGAAACTGAGGCCCTGGGAGCAGAGCCATTGTTCTGGCGTCTTCACAGCCAAACACACCTCTTGCACCAGGGAAGACTGAATAAGCTGTCCCATGGGCTACCTTTTTTGACTCTAAGGAAGAGACCCTGCAAGGCTTCATCTGTCTGAAAATCACAAGACTAGGTCTGTTCTGACTGGGAAAACTGAGGCCCTGGGAGCAGAGCCATTGTTCTGGCGTCTTCACAGCCAAACACCGATTGCACCAGGGAAGACTGAATAAGCAGTCCCTTGGGCTACCTTTTTTGACTCTAAGGAAGAGACCCTGCAAGGCTGCATCTGGCTGAAAATCACAAGGGGCTGGGAAGTGATACCTGGAAAGTCAGTGAAAGAGGCCACAGTGCCTAGGCTCCAAAGCCCAGGGTAAGGCTTCGACAGTGCCCTGGAACGTGAAGGCACGCTCCACAGCGCTTTTTCCCCATGTCTGCTCTGTAGCAGAGAGCTCTGGAGACTAGGTCTGTTCTGACTGGGAAACTGAGGCCCTGGGAGCAGAGCCATTGTTCTGGCGTCTTCACAGCCAAACACCTCTTGCACCAGGGAAGACTGAATAAGCAGTCCCTTGGGCTACCTTTTTTGACTCTAAGGAAGAGACCCTGCAAGGCTGCATCTGGCTGAAAATCACAAGGGGCTGGGAAGTGATACCTGGAAAGTCAGTGAAAGAGGCCACAGTGCCTAGGCTCCAAAGCCCAGGTAAGGCTTCGACAGTGCCCTGGAACGTGAAGGCACCCTCCACAGCGCTTTTTCCCATGTCTGCGCTGTAGCAGAGAGCTCTGGAGACTAGGTCTGTTCTGACTGGGAAACTGAGGCCCTGGGAGCAGAGCCATTGTTCTGGCGTCTTCACAGCCAAACACCTCTTGCACCAGGGAAGACTGAATAAGCAGTCCCTTGGGCTACCTTTTTTGACTCTAAGGAAGAGACCCTGCAAGGCTGCATCTGGCTGAAAATCACAAGGGGCTGGGAAGTGATACCTGGAAAGTCAGTGAAAGAGGCCACAGTGCCTAGGCTCCAAAGCCCAGGTAGGGCTTCGACAGTGGCAGGGAGCCTCAAGGAACCCTCCACAGAGCTTTTTCCCCATGTCTGCTCTGTAGCAGAGAGCTCTGGAGACTAGGTCTGTTCTGACTGGGAAACTGAGGCCCTGGGAGCAGAGCCATTGTTCTGGCGTCTTCACAGCCAAACACCTCTTGCACCAGGGAAGACTGAATAAGCAGTCCCTTGGGCTACCCTTTTTTGACTCTAAGGAAGAGACCCTGCAAGGCTGCATCTGGCTGAAAATCACAAGGGGCTGGGAAAGTGATACCTGGAAAGTCAGTGAAAGAGGCCACAGTGCCTAGGCTCCAAAGCCCAGGTAAGGGCTTCGACAGTGCCCCTGGAACGTGAAGGCACCCTCCACAGAGCTATTTCCCCATGTCTGCTCTGTAGCAGAGAGCTCTGGAGACTAGGTCTGTTCTGACTGGGAAACTGAGGCCCTGGGAGCAGAGCCATTGTTCTGGGCGTCTTCACAGCCAAACACCTCTTGCACCAGGGAAGACTGAATAAGCAGTCCCTTGGGCTACCTTTTTTGACTCTAAGGAAGAGACCCTGCAAGGCTGCATCTGGCTGAAAATCACAAGGGGCTGGGAAGTGATACCTGGAAAGTCAGTGAAAGAGGCCACAGTGCCTAGGCTCCAAAGCCCAGGTAAGGCTTTCGACAGTGCCTGGAACGTGAAGGCACCCTCCACAGCGCTTTTTCCCCATGTGTCTGCTCTGTAGCAGAGAGCTCTGGAGACTAGGTCTGTTCTGACTGGGAAACTGAGGCCCTGGGAGCAGAGCCATTGTTCTGGCGTCTTCACAGCCAAACACCTCTTGCACCAGGGAAGACTGAATAAGCAGTCCCTTGGGCTACCTTTTTTGACTCTCTAAGGAAGAGACCCTGCAAGGCTGCATCTGGCTGAAAATCACAAGGGGCTGGGAAGTGATACCTGGAAAGTCAGTGAAAGAGGCCACAGTGCCTAGGCTCCAAAGCCCAGGTAAGGGCTTCGACAGTGCCCTGGAACGTGAAGGCACCCTCCTCAGAGCTTTTTCCCCATGTCTGCTCTGTAGCAGAGAGCTCTGGAGACTAGGTCTGTTCTGACTGGGAAAAACTGAGGCCCTGGGAGCAGAGCCATTGTTCTGGCGTCTTCACAGCCAAACACCTCTTGCACCAGGGAAGACTGAATAAGCAGTCCCTTGGGCTACCTTTTTTGACTCTAAGGAAGAGACCCTGCAAGGCTGCATCTGGCTGAAAATCACAAGGGGCTGGGAAGTGATACCTGGAAAGTCAGTGAAAGAGGCCACAGTGCCTAGGCTCCAAAGCCCAGGTAAGGCTTCGACAGTGCCCTGGAACGTGAAGGCACCCTCCACAGAGCTATTTTTCCCCATGTCTGCTCTGTAGCAGAGAGCTCTGGAGACTAGGTCTGTTCTGACTGGGAAACTG
>JAGTYA010000191.1:0-39625 GCA_024291935.2 Okapia johnstoni | reverse complement strand
CCCATTCTTGTGGCTTCTTAAGAGACAAACACCTCTTGCACCAGAGGAGCCTGAGTAAGCACTCCCTTGGGCTACCATTTATGACTCTAAGGAAGAGACCCTACCAGGCTGCCTTTAACTGAAAATCACAAGCGGCTGGAAAGTGCTACCTGGAAAGTCAGTGGATGAGGCCACAGTGCCTAGGCCCCACGGCCCGGGTAGGGCTTCCCCAAGCTGTGGAAGCTCAAGGAACACTCCTCAGAGCTATTGCCCCATGTGTGCTCTGTAGCAGAGAGCTCTGGAGACTAGGTCTGTTCTGACTGGGAACCTGAGGCGCTGGAGCAGACACATTGTTGTGGCTACTTAACAGACAAACACATCTTGCACCAGGGATGTCTGAATAAGCATTTCCTTGGGCTATATTTTATGACTCTAAGGAAGAGACGCTGCCAGGCTCCATTTGGTTGAAAAGCACAAGGGGCTGGAAAGTGCTAGCTGGAAAGTCAGTGGTAGGGGCCATTGTACCTAGGCCCCACCGACCCGCTGGGCTTCCCCAAGCCCGTGAACGTCAAGGCACCCTCCTCAGAGCTAATGCCCCATGTGTGCTCTGTAGCAGAGAGCTCTGGATACTAGGCTTGGTCTGACTAGGAAAACTGAGGCCTAGAGGCAAACCCATTGTTGTCCCTTCATAACAGCAAACACCTGTTTCGCCAGGGAAGATTGGATAAGCACTCCCTTGGGCTACCTTTTATGACTCTAAGGAAGAGACCCTGCCAGGCTGTCTTTGGCTGAAAATCACAGGGGGCTGGAAAGTGCTACCTGGAAAGTCAGTGGAAGAGGCCACAGTACCTGGGCCCCACCGCCCGGGTAGGGCTTCCCCAAGCCAGGGAACCTCAAGGAACACTCCTCAGAGCTATTGCCCCATGTGTGCTCCGTAACAGAGAGCTCTGGAGACTACTAGGTCTGTTCTGACTGGGAAACTGAGACCCTGTGAGCAGACCCATTGTTGTGCCTTCTTAACAGACAAACACCTCTTGCACCAGGGAAGCTTGAATAAGCACTCCCTTGGGTTACTTTTTATGACTCCAACGAAGAGACACTGCCAGGCTGCCTTTTTGCTGAAAATCACAAGGGGCTGGAAAGTTCTACCTGGTAAGTCAGTGGAAGATATCACAGTGCCTAGGTGCCACCACCGGTGTAGGGCTTTCCCAAGCAAGGGAACGTCAAGGAACACTCTTCAGAGCTATTGCCCCATGAGTGCTCTATATCAGAGAGCTGTGGAGACTATGTCTGTTCTGACTGGGAAACTGAGGCCCTGGGATCAGACGCATTGTTGTGGCTTCTGAACAGACAAACACCACTTGCACCAGGGAAGCTTGAATAAGCACTCCCTTGGGTTACTTTTTATGACTCCAACGAAGAGACACTGCCAGGCTGCCTTTTTGCTGAAAATCACAAGGGGCTGGAAAGTGCTACCTGGAAAGTCAGTGGAAGAGATCACAGTGCCTAGGCCCCACCACCCGAGTAGGGCTTCCCCAAGCCAGGAAATCTCAAGGAACACTCCTCAGAGCTATTTCCCCATGTCTGCTCTGTAGCAGCCAGCTCTGGAGACTACTAGGTCTGTTCTGACTGGGAAAATGAGGCCCTGGAAGCAGACCCATTGTTGTGGCTACTTAACAGACAAACACCTCTTGCACCAGGGAAGTCTGAATAAGCACTCCCTTGGGCTATCTTTTATGACTCTAAGGAAGAGACCCTGCCAGGCTCCATTTGGTTGTAAATCACAAGGGGCTGGAAAGTGCTAGCTGGAAAGTCACTGGTAGGGGCCATTGTGCCTAGGCCCCACCGCACCGGTAGGGCTTCCCCAAGCCCGTGAACGTCAAGGCACCCTCCGCAGAGCTAATGCCCCATGTGTGCTCAGTAGCAGAGAGCTCTGGATACTAGGCCTGGTCTGACTAGGAAACTGAAGCCTGAAGGCAAACCCATTGTTGTCCCTTCATAACAGGGAACACCTGTTTCGCCAGGGAAGATTGGATAAGCACTCCCCTGGGCTACCTTTTATGACTCTAAGGAAGAGACTCTGCCAGACTACCTTTGGCTGAAAATCACAAGTGGCTGGAAAGTGCTACGTGGAAAGTCAGGGGAAGAGGCCACAGTGCCTAGGCCGGGGAAAGTCAGTGGAAGAGGCCACAGTGCCTAGGCCGCACCGCCCGGGTAGGGCTTCCCCAAGCCAGGGAACCTCAAGGAACACTCCTCAGAGCTATTGCTCCATGTGTGCTCTGTAGCAGAGAGCTCTGGAGACTAGGTCTGTTCTGTCAGGGAAACTGAGGCCCTGGGAGCAGACCCATTGTTGTGGCTTCTTAACAGACAAAAACCTCTTGTACCAGGAAGCCTGAATAAGCACTCCCTTGGGTGACATCTTATGGCTGTAAGAAAGAGACCCTGCCAGGCTGTCTTTGGCTGTAAATCACAAGGGGCTGGAAAGTGCTACCTGGAATTTCAGTGGAAGAGGCCACAGTGCCTAGGCCCTACCGCCCGGGAAGGGCTTCCGCAAGCCAGGGAACCTCAAGAAACACTCCTCAGAGCTATTGCACTATGTGTGCTCTGTATCAGAGGGCTCTGGAGACTACTAGGTCTTTTCTGACTGGAAACTGAGGCCCTCGGAACAGACCCATTGCTGTGGCTTCTTAACAGACAAACACCTTTGCACCATGGAAGCTTGAATGAGCACTCCCTTGGGCTACCTTTTATGAGTCTGAGGAAGAGACCCTGCCAGGCTGTCTTTGGCTGAAAATTACAAGGGCCTGAAATGTGCTACCTGGAAAGTCAGTGGAAGAGGCCACAGTGCCTAGGCCCTACCAACCGGGTAGGGATTCCCCAAGCCAGTGAACCTCAAGGAACACTCCTCAGAGCTATTGCCCCATGTGTGCTCTGTTACAGTGAGCTCTGGAGACTAGGTATGTTCTGACTGGGAAACTGAATCCCTGGGAGCAGACCCATTGTTGTGGCTTCTTAACAGACAAACACCTCTTGCACCAGGGGAGCCTGAATAAGCACTGCCTTGGGCTACCTTTTATGACTCTAAGGAATAGACCCTGCCAGGCTGCCTTTGGCTGAAAATCAGAAGTGGCTGGAAAGTGCTCCCTGGAAAATCAGTGGAAGAGGCCACAGTGCCTAGGCCCCACCGCCCGGGTAGGGCTTCTCCAAGCCAGGGAACCTCAAGGAACACTCCTCAGAGCTATTGCCCCATGTGTGCTCCATAGCAGAGAGCTCTGGAGACTTCTAGGTCTGTTCTGACTGGGAAACTGAGACCCTGGGAGCAGACCCATTGTTGTGCCTTCTTAACAGACAAACACCTCTTGCACCAGGTAAGACTGAATAAGCAGTCCCTTGGGCTACCTTTTTTGACTCTAAGGTAGAGACCCTGCAAGGCTGCATCTGGCTGAAAAAGACAAGGGGCTGGCAATTGATACCTGGAAAGTCAGTGAAAGAGGCCACAGTGCCCAGGCCCCAGCACCCGGGTAGGGCTTCCCCAAGGCAGGGAGCCTCAAGGAACCCTCCTCAGAGCTATTTCCCCATGTCTGCTCTGTAGCAGAGAGCTCTGGAGAACAGGTCTGTTATGACTGGGAAACTGAGGCCCTGGGAGCAGAGCCATTGTTCTGGCGTCTTCACAGCCAAACACCTCTTGCACCAGGGAAGACTGAATAAGCAGTCCATTGGGCTACCTTTTTTGACTCTAAGGAAGAGACCCTGCAAGGCTGCATCTGACTGAATATCACAAGGGGCTGGGAAGTGATACCTGGTAAGTCAGTGAAAGTGGCCACAGTGCCTAGACTCCAAAGCCCAGGTAAGGCTTCGACAGTGCCCTGGAACGTGAAGGCACCCTCCTCAGAGCTATTTCCCCATGTCTGCTCTGTAGCAGAGAGCTCTGGAGACTAGGTCTGTTGTGACTGGGAAACTGAGTCCCTGGAAGCAGAGCCATTGTTCTGGCGTCTTCACAGCCAAACACCTCTTGAACCAGGGAAGACTGAATAAGCAGTACCTTGGGCTACCATTTTTGACTCTTAGGAAGAGACCCTGCAAGGCTGCATCTGGCTGAAAATCACAAGGGGCTGGAAAGTGATACCTGGAAAGTCAGTGAAAGAGGCCACAGTTCCTAGGCTCCAAAGCCCATGTAAGGCTTCGACAGTGCCCTGGAATGTGAAGGCGCCCTCCACAGCGCTTCTTCCCCATGTTTGCTCTGTAGCAGAGAGCTCTAGAGACTAGGTCTGTTCTGATTTGGAAACTGAGGCCCTGGGAGCAGAGCCATTTTTCTGGCCTCTTCACAGGAAAACACCTCTTGCACCAGGGAAGACTGAATAAGCAGTCCCTTGGGCTACCTTTTTTGACTCTAAGGAAGAGACCCTGCAAGGCTGCATCTGGCTGAAAATCACAAGGGGCTGGGAAGTGATACCTGGAAAGTCAGTGAAAGAGGCCACAGTGCCTAGGCTCCAAAGCCCAGGTAAGGCTTCGACTGTGCCCTGAAACGTGAAGGCGCTCTCCACAGCACTTTTTCCCCATGTCTGCTCTGTAGCAGAGAGCTCTGGAGACTAGGTCTGTTCTGACTGGGAAACTGAGGCCCTGGGAGCAGAGCCATTGTTCTGGCGTCTTCACAGCCAAACACCTCTTGCACCAGGGAAGACTGAATAAGCAGTCCCGTGGGCTACCTTTTTTGACTCTGAGGAAGAGACCCTGCAAGGCTGCATCTGGCTGAAAATCACAAGGGGCTGGGAAGTGATACCTGGAAAGTCATTGAAAGAGGCCACAGTGCCTAGGCAGCAAAGCTCAGGTAAGGTTTCGACAGTGCCCTGCAATGTGAAAGCACCCTCGTCACAGTTATTTCCCCATGTCTGCTCTGTTGCAGAGAGCTCTGGAGATTAGGTCTGTTCTGACTGGGAAACTGAGGCCCTGGGAGCAGAGCCATTGTTCTGGCGTCTTCACAGCCAAACACCTCTTGCACCAGGGCAGACTGAATAAGCAGTTCCTTGGGCTACCTTTTTTGACTCTAAGGTTGATACTCTGAAAGGCTGCATCTGGCTGAAAATCACAAGGGGCTGGGAAGTGATGCCTGGACAGTCAGTGAAAGAGGCCACAGTGCCTAGGCTCCAAAGCCCAGGTAAGGCTTCGACAGTGCCCTGGAACGTGAAGGCACCCTCCACAGCGCTTTTTCCCCATGTCTGCTCTGTAGCAGAGAGCTCTGGAGACTAGGTCTGTTCTGACTGGGAAACTGAGGCCCTGGGAGCAGAGCCCATTGTTCTGGCGTCTTCACAGCCAAACACCTCTTGCACCAGGGAAGACTGAATAAGCAGTCCCTTGGGCTACCTTTTTTGACTCTAAGGAAGAGACCCTGCAAGGCTACATCTGGCTGAAAATCACAAAGGGCTGGGAAGTGATACCTGGAAAGTCAGTGAAAGAGGCCACAGTACCTAGACCCCAGCACCCGGGTAGGGCTTCCCCAAGGCAGGGAGCCTCAAGGAACCCTCCTCAGAGCTATTTCCCCATGTCTGCTCTGTAGCAGAGAGCTGTGGAGACTAGGTCTGTTCTGACTGGGAAACTGAGGCCCTGGGAGTAGAGCCATTGTTCTGGCGTCTTCACAGCCAAACACCTCTTGCACCAGGGAAGACTGAATAAGCAGTCCCTTGGGCTACCTTTTTTGACTCTAAGGAAGAGACCCTGCAAGGCTGCATCTGGCTGAAAATCACAAGGTGTTGGGAAGTGATACCTGGAAAGTCAGTAAAAGAGGCCACAGTGCCTAGGCTCCAAAGCACAGGTAACGCTTCGACAGTGCCCTGGAACGTGAAGGCACCCTCCACAGCGCTTTTTCCTCATGTCTGCTGCTGTGTAGCAGAGAGCTCTGGAGACTAGGTCTGTTTTTGACTGGGAAACTGAGGCCCTGGGAACAGAGCCATTGTTCTGGCGTCTTCACAGCCAAAACACCTCTTGCACCAGGGAAGACTGAATAAGCAGTCCCTTGGGCTACCTTTTTTGACTCTAAGGAAGAGACCCTGCAAGGCTGCATCTGGCTGAAAATCACAAGGGGCTGGGAAGTGATACCTGGAAAGTCAGTGAAAGAGGCCACAGTGCCTAGGCTCCAAAGCCCAGGTAAGGTTTCGACAGTGCCCTGGAACGTGAAGGCACCCTCCAAAGCGCTTTTTCCCCATGTCTGCTCTGTAGCAGAGAGCTCTGGAGACTAGGTCTGTTCTGACTGGGAAACTGAGGCCCTGGGAGCAGAGCCATTGTTCTGGCGTCTTCACAGCCAAACACCTCTTGCACAAGGGAAGACTGAATAAGCAGTCCCTTGGGCTACCTTTTTTGACTCTAAGGAAGAGACCCTGCAAGGCTGCATCTGGCTGAAAATCACAAGGGGCTGGGAAGTGATACCTGGAAAGTCAGTGAAAGAGGCCACAGTGCCTAGGCTCCAGCACCCCCAGGTAGGGCTTCCCCAAGGCAGGGAGCCTCAAGGAACCCTCCTCAGAGCTTTTTCCCCATGTCTGCTCTGTAGCAGAGAGCTCTGGAGACTAGGTCTGTTCTGACTGGGAAACTGAGGCCCTGGGAGCAGAGCCATTGTTCTGGCGTCTTCACAGCCAAACACCTCTTGCACCAGGGAAGACTGAATAAGCAGTCCCTTGGGCTACCTTTTTTGACTCTAAGGAAGAGACCCTGCAAGGCTGCATCTGGCTGAAAATCACAAGGGGCTGGGAGTGATACCTGGAAAGTCAGTGAAAGAGGCCACAGTGCCTAGGCTCCAAAGCCCAGGTAAGGCTTCGACAGTGCCCTGGAACGTGAAGGCACCCTCCACAGCGCTTTTTCCCCATGTCTGCTCTGTAGCAGAGAGCTCTGGAGACTAGGTCTGTTCTGACTGGGAAACTGAGGCCCTGGGAGCAGAGCCATTGTTCTGGCGTCTTCACAGCCAAACACCTCTTGCACCAGGGAAGACTGAATAAGCAGTCCCTTGGGCTACCTTTTTTGACTCTAAGGAAGAGACCCTGCAAGGCTGCATCTGGCTGAAAATCACAAGGGGCTGGGAAGTGATACCTGGAAAGTCAGTGAAAGAGGCCACAGTGCCTAGGCTCCAAAGCCCAGGTAAGGCTTCGACAGTGCCCTGGAACGTGAAGGCACCCTCCACAGCGCTTTTTCCCCATGTCTGCTCTGTAGCAGAGAGCTCTGGAGACTAGGTCTGTTCTGACTGGGAAACTGAGGCCCTGGGAGCAGAGCCATTGTTCTGGCGTCTTCACAGCCAAACACCTCTTGCACCAGGGAAGACTGAATAAGCAGTCCCTTGGGCTACCTTTTTTTGACTCTAAGGAAGAGACCCTGCAAGGCTGCATCTGGCTGAAAATCACAAGGGGCTGGGAAGTGATACCTGGAAAGTCAGTGAAAGAGGCCACAGTGCCTAGGCCCCAGCACCCGGGTAGGGCTTCCCCAAGGCAGGGAGCCTCAAGGAACCCTCCTCAGAGCTATTTCCCCATGTCTGCTCTGTAGCAGAGAGCTCTGGAGACTAGGTCTGTTCTGACTGGGAAACTGAGGCCCTGGGAGCAGAGCCATTGTTCTGGCGTCTTCACAGCCAAACACCTCTTGCACCAGGGAAGACTGAATAAGCAGTCCCTTGGGCTACCTTTTTTGACTCTAAGGAAGAGACCCTGCAAGGCTGCATCTGGCTGAAAATCACAAGGGGCTGGGAAGTGATACCTGGAAAGTCAGTGAAAGAGGCCACAGTGCCTAGGCTCCAAAGCACAGGTAACGCTTCGACAGTGCCCTGGAACGTGAAGGCACCCTCCACAGCGCTTTTTCCTCATGTCTGCTCTGTAGCAGAGAGCTCTGGAGACTAGGTCTGTTTTGACTGGGAAACTGAGGCCCTGGGAACAGAGCCATTGTTCTGGCGTCTTCATAGCCAAACACCTCTTGCACCAGGGAAGACTAAATAAGCAGTCCCTTGGGCTACCTTTTTTGAATCTAAGGAAGAGACCCTGCAAGGCTGCATCTGGCTGAAAATCACAAGGGGCTGGGAAGTGATACCTGGAAAGTCAGTGAAAGAGGCCACAGTGCCTAGGCTCCAAAGCCCAGGTAAGGTTTCGACAGTGCCCTGGAACGTGAAGGCACCCTCCAAAGCGCTTTTTCCCCATGTCTGCTCTGTAGCAGAGAGCTCTGGAGACTAGGTCTGTTCTGACTGGGAAACTGAGGCCCTGGGAGCAGAGCCATTGTTCTGGCGTCTTCACAGCCAAACACCTCTTGCACAAGGGAAGACTGAATAAGCAGTCCCTTGGGCTACCTTTTTTGACTCTAAGGAAGAGATCCTGCAAGGCTGCATCTGGCTGAAAATCACAAGGGGCTGGGAAGTGATACCTGGAAAGTCAGTGAAAGAGGCCACAGTGCCTAGGCTCCAGCACCCGGGTAGGGCTTCCCCAAGGCAGGGAGCCTCAAGGAACCCTCCTCAGAGCTGTTTCCCAATGTCTGCTCTGTAGCAGAGAGCTCTGGAGACTAGGTCTGTTCTGACTGGGAAACTGAGGCCCTGGGAGCAGAGCCATTGTTCTGGCGTCTTCACAGCAGCAAACACCTCTTGCACCAGGGAAGACTGAATAAGCAGTCCCTTGGGCTACCCTTTTTTGACTCTAAGGAAGAGACCCTGCAAGGCTGCATCTGGCTGAAAATCACAAGGGGCTGGGAAGTGATACCTGGAAAGTCAGTGAAAGAGGCCACAGTGCCTAGGCTCCAAAACCCCAGGTAAGGCTTCGACAGTGCCCTGGAACGTGAAGGCACCCTCCACAGCGCTTTTTCCCCATGTCTGCTCTGTAGCAGAGAGCTCTGGAGACTAGGTCTGTTCTGACTGGGAAACTGAGGCCCTGGGAGCAGAGCCATTGTTCTGGCGTCTTCACAGCCAAACACTTCTTGCACCAGGGAAGACTGAATAAGCAGTCCCTTGGGCTACCTTTTTTGACTCTAAGGAAGAGACCCTGCAAGGCTGCATCTGGCTGAAAAATCACAAGGGGCTGGGAAGTGATACCTGGAAAGTCAGTGAAAGAGGCCACAGTGCCTAGGCTCCAAAGCCCAGGTAAGGCTTCGACAGTGCCCTGGAACGTGAAGGCACCCTCCACAGCGCTTTTTCCCCATGTCTGCTCTGTAGCAGAGAGCTCTGGAGACTAGGTCTGTTCTGACTGGGAAACTGAGGCCCTGGGAGCAGAGCCATTGTTCTGGCGTCTTCACAGCCAAACACATCTTGCACCAGGGAAGACTGAATAAGCAGTCCTTTGGGCTACCTTTTTTGACTCTAAGGAAGAGACCCTGCAAGGCTGCATCTGGCTGAAAATCACAAGGGGCTGGGAAGTGATACCTGGAAAGTCAGTGAAAGAGGCCACAGTGCCTAGGCTCCAAAGCCCAGGTAAGGCTTCGACAGTGCCCTGGAACGTGAAGGCACCCTCCACAGCGCTTTTTCCCCATGTCTGCTCTGTAGCAGAGAGCTCTGGAGACTAGGTCTGTTCTGACTGGGAAACTGAGGCCCTGGGAGCAGAGCCATTGTTCTGGCGTCTTCACAGCCAAACACCTCTTGCACCAGGGCAGACTGAATAAGCAGTCCCTTGGGCTACATTTTTTGACTCTAAGGAAGAGACCCTGCAAGGCTTAATCTGGCTGAAAATCAAAAGGGGCTGGGAAGTGATACCTGGAAAGTCAGTGAAAGAGGCCACAGTGCCTAGGCTCCAAAGCCCAGGTAAGGCTTCGACTGTGCCCTGGAACGTGAAGGCACCCTCCACAGCGCTTTTTCCCCATGTCTGCTCTGTAGCAGAGAGCTCTGGAGACTAGGTCTATTCTGACTGGGAAACTGAGACCCTGGGAGCAGAGCCATTGTTCTGGCGTCTTCACAGCCAAACACCTCTTGCACCAGGGAAGACTGAATAAGCAGTCCCTTGGGCTACCTTTTGTGACTCTAAGGAAGAGACCCTGCAAGGCTGCATCTGGCTGAAAATCACAAGGGGCTGGGAAGTGATACCTGGAAAGTCAGTGAAAGAGGCCACAGTGCCTAGGCCCCAGCACCGGGGTAGGGCTTCCCCAAGGCAGGGAGCCTCAAGGAACCCTCCTCACAGCTATTTCCAAATGTCTGCTCTGTAGCAGAGAGCTCTGGAAACTAGGTCTGTTCTGACTGGGAAACTGAGCCCCTGGGAGCAGAGCCATTGTTCTGGCATTTTCACATCCAAACACGTCTTGCACCAGGGAAGACTGAATAAGCAGTCCCTTGGGCTACCTTTTGTGACTCTACGGAAGAGTCCCTGCAAGGCTGCATCTGGCTGAAAATCACAAGGGGCTGGGAAGTGATACCTGGAAAGTCAGTGAAAGAGGCCACAGTGCCTAGGCCCCAGCACCCGGTTAGGGCTTCCCCAAGGCAGGGAGCCTCAAGGAACCCTCCTCAGAGCTATTTCCCCATGTCTGCTCTGTAGCAGAGAGCTCTGTACACTAGGTCTATTCTGACTGGGAAACTGAGCCCCTGGGAGCAGAGCCATTGTTCTGGCATTTTCACATCCAACACCTCTTGCACCAGGGAAGACTGAATAAGCAGTCCCTTGGGCTACCTTTTTTGACTCTAAGGAAGAGACCCTGCAAGGCTGCATCTGGCTGAAAATCACAAGGGGCTGGGAAGTGATACATGGAAAGTCAGTGAAAGAGGCCACAGTGCCTAGGCCCCAGCACCCGGGTACGGCTTCCCCAAGGCAGGGAGCCTCATGGAACCCTCCTCAGAGCTATTTCCAAATGTCTGCTCTGTAGCAGAGAGCTCTGGAGACTAGGTCTGTTCTGACTGGGAAACTGAGGCCCTGGGAGCAGAGCCATTGTTCTGGCGTCTTCACAGCCAAACACCTCTTGTACCAGGGAAGACTGAATAAGCAGTCCCTTGGGCTACCTTTTTTGACTCTAAGGAAGAGACACTGCAAGGCTGCATCTGGCTGAAAATCACAAGGGGCTGGGAAGTGATACCTGGAAAGTCAGTGAAAGAGGCCACAGTGCCTAGTCCCCAGCACCCGGGTAGGGCTTCCCCAAGGCAGGGAGCCTCAAGGAACCCTCCTCAGTGCTATTTCCCCATGTCTGTTCTGTACCAGAGAGCTCTGGAGATTAGGTCTGTTCTGACTGGGAAAATGAGGCCCTGGGAGCAGAGCCATTGTTCTGGCGTCTTCACAGCCAAACACCTCTTGCACCAGGGAAGACTGAATACGCAGTCCCTTGGGCTACCTTTTTTGACTCTAAGGAAGAGACCCTGCAAGGCTGCAACTGGCTGAAAATCACAAGGGGCTGGGAAGTGATACCTGGAAAGTCAGTGAAAGAGGCCACAGGGCCTAGGCTCCAAAGCCCAGGTAAGGCTTCGACAGTGCCCTGGAACGTGAAGGCACCCTCCACAGCGCTTTTTCCCCATGTCTGCTCTGTAGCAGAGAGCTCTGGACACTAGGTCTGTTGTGACTGGGAAACTGAGGCCCTCGGAGCAGAGCCATTGTTCTGGCGTCTTCACAGCCAAACACCTCTTGCACCAGGGAAGACTGAATAAGCAGTCCCTTGGGCTACCTTTTTTCGACTCTAAGATAGAGACCCTGCAAGGCTGCATCTGGCTGAAAATCACAAGGGGCTGGGAAGTGATACCTGGAAAGTCAGTGAAAGAGGCCACAGTGCCTAGGCTCCAAAGCCCAGGTAAGTCTTCGACAGTGCCCTGGAACGTGAAGGCACCCTCCACAGCGCTTTTTCCCCCATGTCTGATCTGTAGGAGAGAGCTCTGGAGACTAGGTCTGTTCTGACTGGGAAACTGAGGCCTTGGGAGCAGAGCCATTGTTCTGGCGTCTTCACAGCCAAACACCTCTTGCACCAGGGAAGACTGAATAAGCAGTCCCATGGGCTACCTTTTTTGACTCTAAGGAAGAGACCCTGCAAGGCTTCATCTGTCTGAAAATCACAAGGGGCTGGGAAGTGATACCTGGAATGTCAGTGAAAGAGGCCACAGTGCCTAGGCCCCAGCACCCGGGTAGGGCTTCCCCAAGGCAGGGAGCCTCAAGGAACCCTCCTCAGAGCTATTTCCCCATGTCTGCTCTGTAGCAGAGAGCTCTGGAGACTAGGACTGTTGTGACTGGAAACTGAGGCCCTGGGAGCAGAGCCATTGTTCTGGCCTCTTCACAGCCAAACAACTCTTGCACCAGGGAAGACTGAATAAACAGTCCCTTGGGCTACCTTTTTTGACTCTTAGGAAGAGACCCTGCAAGGCTGCATCTTGCTGAAAATCACAAGGGGCTGGGAAGTGATACCTGTAAAGTCGGTGAAAGAGGCCAAAGTGCCTAGGCTCCCAAGCCCAGGTAAAGCTTCGACAGTGCCCTGGAACGTGAAGGCACCCTCCACAGCGCTTTTTCCACATGTCTGCTCTGTAGCAGAGAGCTCTGGAGACTAGGTCTGTTCTGACTGGGAAACTGAGGCCCTGGGAGCAGAGCCATTGTTCTGGCGTCTTCACAGCCAAACACCTCTTGCACCAGGGAAGACTGAATAAGCAGTCCCTTGGGCTACCTTTTTTGACTCTAAGGAAGAGACCCTGCAAGGCTGCATCTGGCTGAAAATCACAAGGGATGGGAAGTGATACCTGGAAAGTCAGTGAAAGAGGCCACAGTGCCTAGGCTCCAAAGCCCAGGTAAGGCTTCGAAAGTGCCCTGGAACGTGAAGGCACCCTCCACAGCGCTTTTTCCCCATGTCTGCTCTGTAGCAGAGAGCTCTGGAGACTAGGTCTGTTCTGACTGGGAAACTGAGGCCCTGGGAGCAGAGCCATTGTTCCGTCGTCTTCACAGCCAAACACCTCTTGCACCAGGGAAGACTGAATAAGCAGTCCCTTGGGCTACCTCTTTTGACTCTAAGGAAGAGACCCTGCAAGGCTGCATCTGGCTTAAAATCACAAGGGGCTGGGAAGTGATACCTGGAAAGTCAGTGAAAGAGGCCATAGTGCCTAGGCCTCAGCACCCGGGTAGGGCTTCCCCAAGTCAGGGAGCCTTAAGGAACCCTCCTCAGAGCTATTTCCCCATGTCTGCTCTGTATCAGAGAGCTCTGAAGACTAGGACTGTTCTGACTGGGAAACTGAGGCCCTGGGAGCAGAGCCATTGTTCCGGCGTCTTCACAGCCAAACACCTCTTGCACCAGGGAAGACTGAATAAGCAGTCCCTTGGGCTACCTTTTTTGACTCTAAGGAAGAGAACCTGCAAGGCTGCATCTGGCTGAAAATCACAAGCGGCTGGGAAGTGATACCTGGAAAGTCAGTGAAAGAGGCCACAGTGCCTAGGCTCCAAAGCCCAGGTAAGTCTTCGACATTGCCCTGGAATGTGAAGGCTCCCTCCAGAGCGCTTTTTCCCCATGTCTGCTCTGTAGCAGAGAGCTCTGGAGACTAGGTCTGTTCTGACTGGGAAACTGAAGCCCTGGGAGCAGAGTAATTGTTCTGGCGTCTTCACAGCCAAAGACCTCTTGCACCAGGGAAGACTGAATAAGCAGTCCCTTGGGCTACCTTTTTTGACTCTAAGGAAGAGACCCTGCAAGGCTGCATCTGGCTGAAAATCACAAGGGGCTGGGAAGTGATACCTGGAAAGTCAGTGAAAGAGGCCACAGTGCCTAGGCTCCAAAGCCCAGGTAAGGCTTCGACAGTGCCCTGGAACGTGAAGGCACCCTCCTCAGAGCTATTTCCCCATGTCTGCTCTGTAGCAGAGGGCTCTGGAGACTAGGTCTGTTCTGACTGGGGAACTGAAGCCCTGGGAGCAGAGCCATTGTTCTGGCGTCTTCACAGCCAAACATCTCTTTCACCAGGGAAGACTGAATAAGCAGTCCCTTGGGCTACCTTTTATGACTCTAAGGAAGAGACCCTGCAAGGCTGCATCTGGCTGAAAATCACAAGCGGCTGGGAAGTGATACCTGGAATGTCAGTGAAAGAGGCCACAGTGCCTAGGCTCCAAAGCCCAGGTAAGGCTTCGACAGTGCCCTGGAACGTGAAGGAACACTCCACAGCGCTTTTTCCCCATGTCTGCTCTCTAGCAGAGAGCTCTGGAGACTAGGTCTGTTCTGACTGGGAAACTGAGGCCCTGGGAGCAGAGCCATTGTTCTGGCGTCTTCACAGCCAAACACTTCTTCCACCAGGGAAGACTGAATAAGCAGTCCCTTGGGCTACCTTTTTTGACTCTAAGGAAGAGACCCTGCAAAGCTGCATCTGGCTGAAAATCACAAGGGGCTGGGAAGTGATACCTGGAAAATCACTGAAAGAGGAAACAGTGCCTAGGCCCCAGCACCCGGGTAGGGCTTCCCCAAGGCAGGGAGCCTCAAGGAACCCTCCTCAGAGCTATTTCCCCATGTCTCCTCTGTAGCAGAGAGCTCTGGAGACTAGGTCTGTTCTGACTGGGAAACTGAGGCCCTGGCAGCAGAGCCATTGTTCTGGCGTCTTCACAGCCAAACACTTCTTGCACCAGGGAAGACTGAATAAGCAGTCCCTTGGGCTACCTTTTTTGACTCTAAGGAAGAGACCCTGCAAGGCTGCATCTGGCTGAAAATCACAAGGGCATGGGAAGTGATACCTGGAAAGTCAGTGAAAGAGGCCACAGTGCCTAGGCTCCAAATCCCAGGTAAGGCTTCGACAGTGCACTGGAACGTGAAGGCACCCTCCACAGCGCTTTTTCCACATGTCTGCTCTGTAGCAGAGGGCTCTGGAGACTAGGTCTGTTCTGACTGGGAAACTGAGGCCCTGGGAGCAGAGCCATTGTTCTGGCGTCTTCACAGCCAAACACCTCTTGCACCAGGGAAGACTGAATAAGCAGTCCCTTGGACTACATTTTTTTACTCTAAAGAAGAGACCCTGCAAGGCTGCATCTGGCTGAAAATCACAAGGGGCTGGGAAGTGATACCTGGAAAGTCAGTGAAAGAGGCCACAGTGCCTAGGCCCCAGCAATCGGATAGGGCTTCCCCAATGCAGGGAGCCTCAAGGAACCCTCCTCAGAGCTATTTCCCCATGTCTGCTCTGTAGCAGATAGCTCTGGAGACTAGGTCTGTTCTGACTGGGAAACTGAGGCCCTGGGAGCAGAGCCATTGTTCTGGCGTCTTCACAGCCAAACACTTCTTGCACCAGGGAAGACTGAATAAGCAGTCCCTTGGGCTACCTTTTTTGACTCTAAGGAAGAGACCCTGCAAGGCTGCATCTGGCTGAAAATCACAAGGGGCTGGGAAGTGATACCTGGAAAGTCAGTGAAAGAGGCCACAGTGCCTAGGCCCCAGCAACCGGGTAGGGCATCCCCATTGCAGGGAGCCTCAAGGATCCCTCCTCAGAGCAATTTCCCCATGTCTGCTCTGTAGCAGAGAGCTCTGGAGACCAGGTCTCTTCTGACTGTGAAACTGAGGCCCTTGGAGCAGAGCCATTGTTCTGGCGTCTTCACAGCCAAACACCTCTTGTACCAGGGAAGACTGAATAAGCAGTCCCTTGGGCTACCTTTTTTGACTCTAAGGAAGAGACTCTGCAAGGCTGCATCTGTCTGAAAATCACAAGGGGCTGGGAAGTGATACCTGGAAAGTCAGTGAAAGAGGCCACAGTGCCTATGCTCCAAAGCCCAGGTAAGGCTTCGACAGAGACCTGGAACGTGAAGGCACCCTCCACAACGCTTTTTACACATGTCTGCTCTGTAGCAGAGAGCTCTGGAGACTAGGTCTGTTCTGACTGGGAAACTGAGGCCCTGGGAGCAGAGCCATTGTTCTCGCGTCTTCACAGCCAAACACCTCTTGCACCAGGGAAGACTGAATAAGCAGTCCCTTGGGCTACCTTATTTGACTCTAAGGAAGAGACCCTGCAAGGCTGCATCTGGCTGAAAATCACAAGGGGCGGGGAAGTGATACCTGGAAAGTCAGTGAAAGAGGCCACAGTGCCTAGGCCCCAGCACCCGGGTAGGGCTTCCCCAAGGCAGGGAGCCTCAAGGAACCCTTCTCAGAGCTATTTCCCCATGTCTGCTCTGTAGCAGAGAGCTCTGGAGACTAGGTCTGTTCTGACTGGGAAACTGAGGCCCTGGGTGCAGAGCCATTGTTCTGGCGTCTTCACAGCCAAACACCTCTTGCACCAGGGAAGACTGAATAAGCAGTCTCTTGCGCTACCTTTTTTGACTCTAAGGAAGAGACCCTGCAAGGCTGCATCTGGCTGAAAATCACAAGGGGCTGGGAAGTGATACCTGGAAAGTCAGTGAAAGAGGTCACAGTGCCTAGGCCCCAGCACCCGGGTAGGGCTTCCCCAAGGCAGGGAGGCTCAAGGAACCCTCCTCAGAGCTATTTCCCCATGTCTGCTCTGTAGCAGAGAGCTCTGGAGACTAGGTCTGTTCTGACTGGGAAACTGAGGCCCTGGGAGCAGAGCCATTGTTCTGGCGTCTTCACAGCCAAACACCTTTTGCACCAGGGAAGACTGAATAAGCAGTCCCTTGGGCTACCTTTTTTGACTCTAAGGAAGAGACCCTGCAAGGCTACATCTGGCTGAAAATCACAAGGGGCTGGGAAGTGATATCTGGAAAGTCAGTGAAAGAGGCCACAGTGCCTAAGCTCCAAAGCCCAGGTAAGGCTTCGACAGTGCCCTGGAACGTGAAGGCACCCTCCACAGCGCTTTTTCCCCATGTCTGCTCTGTAGCAGAGAGCTCTGGAGACTTGGTCTGTTCTGACTGGGAAACTGAGGCCCTGGGAGCAGAGCCATTGTTCTGGCGTCTTCACAGCCAAACACCTCTTGCACCAGGGAAGACTGAATTCGCAGTCCCTTGGGCTACCTTTTTTGACTCTAAGGAAGAGACCCTGCAAGGCTGCATCTGGCTGAAAATCACAAGGGGCTGGGAAGTGATACCTGGAAAGTCCGTGAAAGAGGCCACAGTGCCTAGGCTCCAAAGCCCAGGTAAGGCTTCGACAGTGCCCTGGAACTGAAGGCAACCTCCACAGCGCTTTTTCCCCATGTCTGCTCTGTAGCAGAGAGCTCTGGAGACTAGGTCTGTTCTGATTGGGAAACTGAGGGCCTGGGAGCAGAGCCATTGTTCTGGCGTCTTCACAGCCAAACACCTCTTGCACCAGGGAAGACTGAATAAGCAGTCCCATGGGCTACCTTTTTTGACTCTAAGGAAGAGACCCTGCAAGGCTTCATCTGTCTGAAAATCACAAGGGGCTGGGAAGTGATACCTGGAAAGTCAGTGAAAGAGGCCACAGTGCCTAGGCCCCAGCAACCGGGTAGGGCTTCCCCAAGGCAGGGAGCCTCAAGGAACCCTCATCAGAGCTATTTCCCCATGTCTGCTCTGTAGCAGAGAGCTCTGGAGACTAGGACTGTTGTGACTGGAAACTGAGGCCCTGGCAGCAGAGCCATTGTTCTGGCTTCTTCACAGCCAAACAACTCTTGCACCAGGGAAGACTGAATAAACAGTCCCTTGGGCTACCTTTGTTGACTCTAAGGAAGAGACCCTGCAAGGCTGCATTGGCTGAAAATCACAAGGGGCTGGGAAGTGATACCTGGAAAGTCAGTGAAAGAGGCCACAGTGCCTAGGCTCCCAAGCCCAGGTAAACCTTCGACAGTGCCCTGGAACGTGAAGGCACCCTCCACAGCGCTTTTTCCACATGTCTGCTCTGTAGCAGAGAGCTCTGGAGATTAGGTCTGTTCTGACTGGGAAACTGAGGCCCTGGGAGCAGAGCCATTGTTCTGGCGTCTTCATAGCCAAACACCTCTTGCACCAGGGAAGACTGAATAAGCAGTCCCTTGGGCTACCTTTTTTGACTCTAAGGAAGAGACCCTGCAAGGCTGCATCTGGCTGAAAATCACAATGGGATGGGAAGTGATACCTGGAAAGTCAGTGAAAGAGGCCACAGTGCCTAGGCCCCAGCACCCGGTTAGGGCTTCCCCAAGGCAGGGAGCCTCAAGGAACCCTCCTCAGAGCTATTTCCCCATGTCTGCTCTGTGGCAGAGAGCTCTGGAGACTAGGTCTGTTCTGACTGGGAAACTGAGGCCCTGGGAGCAGAGCCATTGTTCTGGCGTCTTCACAGCCAAACACCACTTGCACCAGGGAAGACTGAATAAGCAGTCCCTTGGGCTACCTTTTTTGACTCTAAGGAAGAGACCCTGCAAGGCTGCATCTGGCTGAAAATCACAAGGGGCTGGGAAGTGATATCTGGAAAGTCAGTGAATGAGTCCACAGTGCCTAGGCTCCAAAGCCCAGGTAAGGCTTCGACAGTGCCCTGGAACGTGAAGGCACCCTCCACAGCGATTTTTCCCCATGTCTGCGCTGTAGCAGAGAGCTCTGGAGACTAGGTCTGTTCTGACTGGGAAACTGAGGCCCTGGGAACAGAGCCATTGTTCTGGCGTCTTCACAACCAAACACCTCTTGCACCAGGGAAGACTGAATACGCAGTCCCTTGGGCTACCTTTTTTGACTCTAAGGAAGAGACCCTGCAAGGCTGCATCTGGCTGAAAATCACAAGGGGCTGGGAAGTGATACCTGGAAAGTCAGTGAAAGAGGCCACAGTGCCTAGGCTCCAAAGCACAGGTAAGGTTTCGATAGTGCCCTGGAACGTGAAGGCACCCTCCACAGCGCTTTTTCCCCATGTCTGCTCTGTAGCAGAGAGCTCTGGAGACTCGGTCTGTTCTGACTGGGAAACTGAGACCCTGGGAGCAGAGCCATTGTTCTGGCGTCTTCACAGCCAAACACCTCTTGCACCAGGGAAGACTGAATAAGCAGTCCCTTGGGCTACCTTTTTTGACTCTAAGGAAGAGACCCTGCAAGGCTGCATCTGGCTTAAAATCACAAGGGGCTGGGAAGTGATACCTGGAAAGTCAGTGAAAGAGGCCACAGTGCCTAGGCTCCAAATCCCAAGTAAGGCTTCGACAGTGCCCTGGAACGTGAAGGCACCCTCCTCAGAGCTATTTCCACATGTCTGCTCTGTAACAGAGAGCTCTGGACACTAGGTCTGTTCTGACTGGGAAACTGAGGCCCTGGGAGCAGAGCCATTGTTCTGGCGTCTTCACAGCCAAACAACTCTTGCACCAGGGAAGACTGAATAAGCAGTCCCTTGGGCTACCTTTTTTGACTCTAAGGAAGAAACCCTGCAAGGCTGCATCTGGCTGAAAATAACAAGGGGCTGGGAAGTGATACCTGGAAAGTCAGTGAAAGAGGCCACAGTGCCTAGGCCCCAGCACCCGGGTAGGGCTTGCCCAAGGCAGGGAACCTCAAGGAACCCTCCTCAGAGCTATTTCCCCATGTTTGCTCTGTAGCAGAGAGCTCTGGAGACTAGGTCTGTTCTGACTGGGAAACTGAGGCCCTGGGAGCAGAGCCATTGTTCTGGCGTCTTCACAGCCAAACACCTCTTGCACCAGGGAAGACTGAATAAGCAGTCCCTTGGGCTACCTTTTTTGACTCTAAGGAAGAGACCCTGCAAGGCTGCATCTGGCTGAAAATCACAAGGGGCTGGGAAGTGATACCTGGAAAGTCAGTGAAAGAGGCCACAGTGCCTAGGCTCCAAAGCCCAGGTAAGGCTTCGACAGTGCCCTGGAACGTGAAGGCACCCTCCACAGCGCTTTTTCCCCATGTCTGCTCTGTAGCAGAGAGCTCTGGAGACTAGGTCTGTTCTGACTGGGAAACAGAGGCCCTGGGAGCAGAGCCATTGTTCTGGCGTCTTCACAGCCAAACACCTCTTGCACCAGGGAAGACTGAATAAGCATTCCTTTGGGCTACCTTTTTTGACTCTAAGGAAGAGACCCTGCAAGGCTGCATCTGGCTGAAAATCACAAGGGGCTGGGAAGTGATACCTGGAAAGTCAGTGAAAGAGGCCACAGTGCCTAGGCTCCAGCACCCATGTAAGGCTTCGACAGTGCCCTGGAACGTGAAGGCACCCTCCACAGCGCTTTTTCCCCATGTCTGCTCTGTAGCAGAGAGCTCTGGAGACTAGGTCTGTTCTGACTGGGAAAACTGAGGCCCTGGGAGCAGAGCCATTGTTCTGGCGTCTTCACAGCCAAACACCTCTTGCACCAGGGAAGACTGAATAAGCAGTCCCTTGGGCTACCTTTTTTGACTCTAAGGAAGAGACCCTGCAAGGCTGCATCTGGCTGAAAATCACAAGGGGCTGGGAAGTGATACCTGGAAAGTCAGTGAAAGAGGCCACAGTGCCTAGGCTCCCAAGCCCAGGTAAGGCTTCGACAGTGCCCTGGAACGTGAAGGCACCCTCCACAGAGCTTTTTCCCCATGTCTGCTCTGTAGCAGAGAGCTCTGGAGACTAGGTCTGTTCTGACTGGGAAACTGAGGCCCTGGGAGCAGAGCCATTGTTCTGGCGTCTTCACAGCCAAACACCCTCTTGCACCAGGGAAGACTGAATAAGCAGTCCCTTGGGCTACCTTTTTTGACTCTAAGGAAGAGACCCTGCAAGGCTGCATCTGGCTGAAAATCACAAGGGGCTGGGAAGTGATACCTGGAAAGTCAGTGAAAGAGGCCACAGTGCCTAGGCTCCAAAGCCCAGGTAAGGCTTCGACAGTGCCCTGGAACGTGAAGGCACCCTCCACAGCGCTTTTTCCCCATGTCTGCTCTGTAGCAGAGAGCTCTGGAGACTAGGTCTGTTCTGACTGGGAAACTGAGGCCCTGGGAGCAGAGCCATTGTTCTGGCGTCTTCACAGCCAAACACCTCTTGCACCAGGGAAGAGACTGAATAAGCAGTCCCTTGGGCTACCTTTTTTGACTCTAAGGAAGAGACCCTGCAAGGCTGCATCTGGCTGAAAATCACAAGGGGCTGGGAAGTGATACCTGGAAAGTCAGTGAAAGAGGCCACAGTGCCTAGGCTCCAAAGCCCAGGTAAGGCTTCGACAGTGCCCTGGAACGTGAAGGCACCCTCCACAGCGCTTTTTCCCCATGTCTGCTCTGTAGCAGAGAGCTCTGGAGACTAGGTCTGTTCTGACTGGGAAACTGAGGCCCTGGGAGCAGAGCCATTGTTCTGGCGTCTTCACAGCCAAACACCTCTTGCACCAGGGAAGACTGAATAAGCAGTCCCTTGGGCTACCTTTTTTGACTCTAAGGAAGAGACCCTGCAAGGCTGCATCTGGCTGGCTGAAAATCACAAGGGGCTGGGAAGTGATACCTGGAAAGTCAGTGAAAGAGGCCACAGTGCCTAGGCTCCAAAGCCCAGGTAAGGCTTCGACAGTGCCCTGGAACGTGAAGGCACCCTCCACAGCGCTTTTTCCCCATGTCTGCTCTGTAGCAGAGAGCTCTGGAGACTAGGTCTGTTCTGACTGGGAAACTGAGGCCCTGGGAGCAGAGCCATTGTTCTGGCGTCTTCACAGCCAAACACCTCTTGCACCAGGGAAGACTGAATAAGCAGTCCCTTGGGCTACCTTTTTTGACTCTAAGGAAGAGACCCTGCAAGGCTGCATCTGGCTGAAAATCACAAGGGGCTGGGAAGTGATACCTGGAAAGTCAGTGAAAGAGGCCACAGTGCCTAGGCCCAAAGCACAGGTAAGGCTTCCCCAAGGCAGGGGAACGTGAAGGAACCCTCCTCAGAGCTATTTCCCCATGTCTGCTCTGTAGCAGAGAGCTCTGGAGACTAGGTCTGTTCTGACTGGGAAACTGAGGCCCTGGGAGCAGAGCCATTGTTCTGGCGTCTTCACAGCCAAACACCTCTTGCACCAGGGAAGACTGAATAAGCAGTCCCTTGGGCTACCTTTTTTGACTCTAAGGAAGAGACCCTGCAAGGCTGCATCTGGCTGAAAATCACAAGGGGCTGGGAAGTGATACCTGGAAAGTCAGTGAAAGAGGCCACAGTGCCTAGGCTCCAAAGCCCAGGTAAGGCTTCGACAGTGCCCTGGAACGTGAAGGCACCCTCAACAGAGCTTTTTCCCCATGTCTGCTCTGTAGCAGAGAGCTCTGGAGACTAGGTCTGTTCTGACTGGGAAACTGAGGCCCTGGGAGCAGAGCCATTGTTCTGGCGTCTTCACAGCCAAACACCTCTTGCACCAGGGAAGACTGAATAAGCATTCCTTTGGGCTACCTTTTTTGACTCTAAGGAAGAGACCCTGCAAGGCTGCATCTGCCTGAAAATCACAAGGGGCTGGGAAGTGATACCTGGAAAGTCAGTGAAAGAGGCCACAGTGCCTAGGCCCCAGCACCCGGGTAGGGCTTCCCCAAGGCAGGGAGCCTCAAGGAACCCTCCTCAGAGCTATTTCCCCATGTCTGCCTGTGGCAGAGAGCTCTGGAGACTAGGTCTGTTCTGACTGGGAAACTGAGGCCCTGGGAGCAGAGCCATTGTTCTGGCGTCTTCACAGCCAAACACCTCTTGCACCAGGGAAGACTGAATAAGCAGTCCCTTGGGCTACCTTTTTTGACTCTAAGTAAGAGACCCTGCAAGTCTGCATGTGGCTGAAAATCACAAGGGGCTGGGAAGTGATACCTGGAAAGTCAGTGAAAGAGGCCACAGTGCCTAGGCCCCAGCACCCGGGTAGGGCTTCCCCAAGGCAGTGAGCCTCAAGGAACCCTCCTCAGAGCTATTCTCCCATGTCTGCTCTGTAGCAGAGAGCTCTGGAGACTAGGACTGTTCTGCCTGGGAAACTGAGGCCCTGGGAGCAGAGCCATTGTTCTGGCACCTTCACAGCCAAACACCTCTTGCACCAGGGAAGACTGAATAAGCAGTCCCTTGGGCTACCTTTTTTGACTCTAAGGAAGAGACCCTGCAAGGCTGCATCTGGCTGAAAATCACAAGGGGCTGGGAAGTGATACCTGGAAAGTCAGTGAAGGAGAGGCCACAGTGCCTAGGCTCCAAAGCCCAGGTAAGGCTTCGACAGTGCCCTGGAACGTGAAGGCACCCTCCACAGCGCTTTTTCCCCATGTCTGCTCTGTAGCAGAGAGCTCTGGAGACTAGGTCTGTTCTGACTGGGAAACTGAGGCCCTGGGAGCAGAGCCATTGTTCTGGCGTCTTCACAGCCAAACACCTCTTGCACCAGGGAAGACTGAATAAGCAGTCCCTTGGGCTACCTTTTTTGACTCTAAGGAAGAGACCCTGCAAGGCTGCATCTGGCTGAAAATCACAAGTGGCTGGGAAGTGATATCTGGAAAGTCAGTGAAAGAGGCCACAGTGCCTAGGCTCCAAAGCCCAGGTAAGGCTTCGACAGTGCCCTGGAACGTGAAGGCACCCTCCACAGCGCTTTTTCCCCATGTCTGCTCTGTAGGAGAGAGCTCTGGAGACTAGGTCTGTTCTGACTGGGAAACTGAGGCCCTGGGAGCAGAGCCATTGTTCTGGCGTCTTCACAGCCAAACACCTCTTGCACCAGGGAAGACTGAATAAGCAGTCCCATGGGCTACCTTTTTTGACTCTAAGGAAGAGTCCCTGCAAGGCTTCATCTGTCTGAAAATCACAAGAGGCTGGGAAGTGATACCTGGAAAGTCAGTGAAAGAGGCCACAGTGCCTAGGCCCCAGCACCCGGGTAGGGCTTCCCCAAGGCAGGGAGCCTCAAGGAACCCTCCTCAGAGCTATTTCCCCATGTCTGCTCTGTAGAAGAGAGCTTTGGAGACTAGGACTGTTCTGACTGGGAAACTGAAGCCCTGGGAGCAGAGCCATTGTTCTGGCCTCTTCACAGCCAAACACCTCTTGCACCAGGGAAGACTGAATAAGCAGTCCCTTGGGCTACCTTTTTTGACTCTAAGGAAGAGACCCTGCAAGGCTGCATCTGGCTGAAAATCACAAGGGGCTGGGAAGTGATACCTGGAAAGTCAGTGAAAGAGGCCACAGTGCCTAGGCTCCAAAGCCCAGGTAAGGCTTCGACAGTGCCCTGGAACGTGAAGGCACCCTCCACAGCGCTTTTTCCCCATGTCTGCTCTGTAGGAGAGAGCTCTGGAGACTAGGTCTGTTCTGACTGGGAAACTGAGGCCCTGGGAGCAGAGCCATTGTTCTGGCGTCTTCACAGCCAAACACCGCTTGCACCAGGGAAGACTGAATAAGCTGTCCCATGGGCTACCTTTTTTGACTCTAAGGAAGAGACCCTGCAAGGCTTCATCTGTCTGAAAATCACAAGAGGCTGGGAAGTCATACCTGGAAAGTCAGTGAAAGAGGCCACAGTGCCTAGGCCCCACTTCCCGGGTAGGGCTTCCCCAGTGCCCGGGAACGTCAAGGCACCCTCCACAACTTTGTTTCCCAATGTGTGCTCTACAGCAGAGGGACTTGCGAGACTAGGCCTGGTCTAAATAGGAAACTGAGGTCCTGGGAGGATCCCTTGATTGTGGCTTCCTAAAAGCCCAACACTCGATGCGGGAAGGCGGATTGAATCAGCACTCCCTTGGGCTGCATTTGCTCCCTGCAAAAAGACACCCTGCTAGACCGCATTTGACCTGAAAATCCCAGGGAAGACTGAATAAGCAGTCCCTTGGGCTACCTTTTTCTTGACTCTAAGGAAGAGACCCTGCAAGGCTGCATCTGGCTGAAAATCACAAGGGGCTGGGAAGTGATACCCTGGAAAGTCAGTGAAAGAGGCCACAGTGCCTAGGCTCCAAAGCCCAGGTAAGGCTTCCCGACAGTGCCCTGGAACGTGAAGGCACCCTCCACAGCGCTTTTTCCCCCATGTCTGCTCTGTAGTCAGAGAGCTCTGGAGACTAGGTCTGTTCTGACTGGGAAACTGAGCCCTGAGCAGAGCCATTGTTCTGTAATACTCTTCACAGCCAAACACCTCTTGCACCAGGGAAGACTGAATAAGCAGTCCCTTGGGCTACCCTTTTTTGACTCTAAGGAAGAGACCCTGCAAGCTGCATCTGGCTGAAAATCACAAGGGGCTGGGAAGTGATACCTGGAAAGTCAGTGAAAGAGGCCACAGGTGCCTAGGCCCCAGCACCCGGGTAAGGGCTTCCCCCAAGGCAGGAAGCCTGGAACGTCATGAAGGAACCCTCCACAGAAGCTATTTTTTCCCCATGTCTGCTCTGTAGCAGAGAGCTCTGGAGACTAAGTCTGTTCTGACTGGGAAACTGAGAGGCCCTGGGAGCAGAGAGCCATTGTTCTGGCGTCTTCACAGCACAAACACCTCTTGCACCAGGGAAAACTGAATAAGCATCCCTTGGGCTACCTTTGTTTTGAGTCTAAGGAAAACCCCTGCAAGTATCTGCATCTGGCTGAAAATCACAAGAGGGCTGGTAAGTTGAACCTGAAAGTCAAGTGTAAACAGCCACAGTGCATAGGCTCCAAATTCCAGGTAAGGGCTGCGACAGTGCCCTCTAATCGTGAAGCCACCCTCCACAGCAGCTAGTTTCTTCATGTCTGCTCTGTAGCAGAGAGCTTCACTGGAAGACTAAAGTCTGTTTCTGACTGGGAAAAACTGAAAGCCCCTGGAGCAGAGCCATTGTTCTGGCGTCTTCACAGCCAAACACCCTCTTGCACCAGGGGAAGGAACTGAATAAGCCTCGTCCCCGTTGTGGGCCAAGGCCTTTTTTTGACTTAAGGAAGAGACCCTCCTAGGCTGCATCCTGGACAGACAATCAACAAGCGGGGACTGGGAAGTGTGGAATACAAAGAAACGTCCGTGAGAAGACGCCACAGAGTGCCCTAGGGCTCCAAAGCCCAAGTAAGTCTTCGAGACTGTGCCTGTGACCGTGAAGACACCCTCCACAAGCGCTTTTTTGCCCCAAGTCGCCCACCCTGACAGCCGAGATACCGCATCACTAGTCCCTCTCTGACTTGGGAAACTGAGGCCCTTTGAGACAGCCCTATGTTTCTGGCGTCTTCTCCTAGCCACATACACCTCTTGTACCAGGAAGAACTTGTGACTAAACAGTGCCCTAGGGCGACCATTTTTTGATCTAAGCATGAGACGCCTGCAAGGCTGCATCTGGGAAAATCACCAAGTGCTGGAGGAAGTGATACCTGGTATTCATGTCTAAGATGGCTACAGTAGCCTCGGCTGCAAAAGCCCAGTAAGCTTCGAAAGTGTCCCTTGAACGTGAAGGCACCCCAATCAGGCTTTATCCCCCATGTCTGCTTTGTAGCAGAGAGCTCTGGAGACTAGTTTCTGTTCTGACACTGAGAAATCTGACCCTGAGGGGAGCAGTAGCCACATTGCTTCTTGGGCGTCTTCACAGCGCAAACACCTCTTGCACCAGGGAAGACTGAATAAGCAGTCCCCTTGGGTCTACCTTTTCTCTTTCAGACTCTAATAGGAAGAGACCTCTGCAAGGCTGCATCTGCTAAAAATCCACAAGGTAGCTGGGTGAAGTGATACCTGGAAAGTTTGGTCCTCGTGAAAGAGCACAGTCTAGATCTTAGGATCCCTCAGCCCAGGGTACTAGGAGCTTCGACCAAGTGGGAACTAGGTGAAGGCTCCCTCCACACGCTTTTCTTTTTTATTACCCCATGTCTGCTCTGTAGCAGAGAGACTCTGGACACTAGTTGACTGTTTCTGACTGCTGGAGGAACTGAGGCTCCCTGGTGGAGCAGAGCCGATTGTTTCTGTGCGTCTTCACATCCAAACACCCTCCTTATCACCAGGGAAGACTGAATAAAGAGCTCCCTTGTGGGCTACCTTATTTTTTTTGACTCCTCCTCTCGCGGAAGAGACCCCTGCAAGGACTGTCCATCTGCTGAACAAACAATGGGCTCACATTGATAACCTTGAGGAACATCCAGTGAAAGAATCCACCTGTGCCTATGTAGCCAAAGCCCACCAGTATGAGGCTGGCTTCGGATCCTCTTAAGGAGTGCCCTCAAGGCTCCCTCCACAAAGCTAATTTCCCCATGTCCTGCTCTTAGCAGAGAGCTCAGTGACGACCGTAGGTCGGTTCTGACCTCTGAGGCCACTGGTGTGCAGAGCCCATTGATCTGGCGTCATCATAGCCAACACACTCCTTCCACCATGGAAGACTGATCTACAGCAGTCCCTTGGTGGCAACCTTTGTCTGACATCTAAGGTGAAGAGACCTAGCAATGCTGCATCTGGCTTAAGATCACAAGGTCAGGGAAGATGTCAGATACCTGGAAAGTCAAGTATTAAAGAGGCCACCGGTGCCCAGGCACCCAAAGCCCGGGTTACAGGCTTCCCCGACGTGACATTGAAGGTCAATGCCACCCTCAACATCGCTTCTAGTCCCCAGATGTCCAGCTCTGTAGCAGAGAAGCCTCTGGAGACTTGGTACTGTTCTGACTAGGGAATACTTAGGACCCTTTGAGCAGGCAGAGCCTCTATTTTCTGGGCGTCTTCACAGCCAAACACCTCTTGCACAGGGAAGACTGAATAATGCATCTCCCTTGGGTCTACCTTTTTCTTGACTCTAAGGAAGATACCCTGGCACAGTGAGATGCATCCTCCTGAAAATCAGACCAGGGTGCTGACGCGCGGAAGTCGGATACCTGGAAAAAGGTCAGTGAAAAGAGGCCCACAAGTGCCTAGGCCCCAACGCCCCCAGGTAGCTTCTTGGACAGTGGCCCCCTGGGGAGCGCTCAAGACAACCCTCCTCAGAGCTATTGCCCCAATGTCCATGCTCTGTTAAGCATAGACAGAGCTTCTGGAGAACTACGAAGTTGCGGCTCTGTGGCACTGGGAAACTGAGGCCCTGGGAGCAGCAGAGGCCATTTGTTCTGGCGTCTTCTACAGACAAACACCTCTTCCTCACCAACGGGAAGACTATGAATCAAAGCAGTTCCCCTTGGCCCTACCTCTTTTTTGACTCTAAGGAATTGACCCTGCCAAGGCTTTTGCGACAAAAAATCTGGCTCTTTGAAAATTCACAAGTGGGGCTGGGTAAAGTGATACCTTGGAAAGTCAGTGAAAAAGAGGGCCAACAAGGACCCTAGGATCCTCCAAAAGCAATTCAGGTAAGGCTCGATTGACAGTGCCCTGGAATGTGTGAAGGGACAGCCCTCCACAGAACCCGCTTTTTTTCTGTTGCCCCCGTGTCTGCTCTGTAAGCCAGAGAGCTCTGGAGAGACTAGGTCTGTTTCTGACCTGGGGGATTGCTGAGAGACACTGGCTGCAGAGGCCATTGTTCTGGCTGTCTTTGAAATCAAGGATCAAACACCTCTTGCAGCACCCCCTGTACCTTCAAACCATTCAGCATGAATACCCAAGCCAGTCCCAGTTGGGCTACTAACCTCGAGTTTTGGACATCTTAAGGGACAAGACCGGCATACTTGTTTGGTGTAAAGACGCTGTTGCAGATCTGGCTGAAAATCCACTCAATACGGGGGCTGGGAAGTATACCTGGACATGTCAGGTGGCAGAGAGGCCACAGTGCCTAGGCTCCCACAGCCTCAGTGTAAGGGCTTGTCCCTAAGGCAGAGGTAACTTTCACAAACCATCCCTCAGTCCTAGTACAAGCATCAGTGATATCTCCCCATGTGATGCTCTGTAGCAAGAGCTACTGGAAGAACTAGGACGTGTTCTGACTGCGGAAACTGAGAGCCCCTGGAAAGCAGAGCCCATTTGGTTCTGGCGGCTTCGACAATGCCAACAACACGTCTTGACACCAGGGAAGACTGAATAAGCATGTCCCTTGGGCTAACCTTTTTTGACTCTAAGGAAGAGACCCTGCAAGGCTGCATCTGGCTGAAAATCGACAGAAGGGCTAGGGAAGTGATACCTGAAAGTCAGTGAAAATGAGGCTCACAGTGCCTAGGCTCCCAGAGCCTAGTCTAATGGCTTCGAATCAGTGCCCTGGAGACCGTTAAGTGCACCCTCCACAGTCGCTTTTTTTTTCCCCATCTATGCAACTGTAGCAGGAGAGCTCTAGTCGTTACTAGGAGGTCTGTTCTGTACTGGGAATCTGAAACCTGGGAGCAGAGCCATTGTTCTTGCGCGTCTTCACAGCCAAACACCTCTTGCAACCAGGGAAGACTGAATAAAGCAGTCCCTTGGGCTACCTTTTTTGACTCTAAGGAAGAGACCCTGCAAGGCTGCATCTGGCTGAAAATCACAAGGGGCTGGGAAGTGATACCTGGAAAGTCAGTGAAAGAGGCCACACAGTGCCTAGGCTCCAAAGCCCAGGTAAGGCTTCCGACAAGGACCCTGGAGAACCTTCTCCAAAGGACCCCTCCTCAGCGCTTATTTCCCCATGTCTGCTCTGTAGCAGAGAGCTCTGGAGACTAGGGGATCTGTTCTGACTGACTGGGAAACTGAGGCCCTGGGCAGCAGAGCCATTGTTCTGGCGTCTTCACAGCCAAACACACCTCTTTGCACCAGGTGAAGACTGAATAAGCAGTCCCTTGTGGCTACCTTTTTTTTGACTCTAAGGAAGGAGACCCTGCAAGGCTGCATCTGGGCTGAAAAATCACAAGGGGCTGGGAAGTGATACCTAGGAAAGTCACGTTGAAAGAGGCCACACAGTGCCTCTAGGCTCCAAAAGCACCTAGGGTAGAGGCTTCGACAGTGCCCTTGGAGCCTCAAGGCACCTCCCTACATCAGAGCGCTTTTTTCCCCATGTCTGCTCGTCTGTAGCAGATAGAGAGCTCTGGAGACTAGGTCTGTTCTGACTGGGAAACTGAGGCCCTGGGATGGCAGAGCCATTGTTGTTCTGGCGTCTTCACAAGCCAAACACCTCTTGCACCAGGGAAACTACTGAATAAGCAGTCCCTTTTGGGCTACCTTTTTTTGACTCTAAGGAAGAGACCCCTGCAAGGCTGCATCTGGCTGAAAAATCACAAGGGGCTGGGAAGTGATACCTGGAAAGTGTCAGTGAAAGAGGCCACAGTGCCTAGGCTCCAAAGCCCAGGTAAGATGGCTTTCCCAAGTGTGCCCTGGAGCCTGAAGGCACCCTCCCACAGGCAGCTATTTCCCCATGTCCTGCTCTGTAGCAGAGAGAGCTCTGGAGACTAGGTCTGTTCTGACTGGGAAACTGAGGGGCCCTGGGAGCAGAGACATTGTTCTGGCTGTCTTCACAGCCAAAACACCTCTTGCACCAGGGAAGACTGAATAAGCAGTCCCTTGGGCTACCTTTTTTGACTCTAAGGAAGAGACCCTGCAAGGCTGCATCTGGCTGAAAATCACAAGGGGCTGGGTTAGTGATATACCTGGAAATAGTCAGTTGAAGAAAGAGGCCACTCAGTGCCTAGGATCCCCAGCAACCGAGTATGGGCATTCCACAGTGCCAGGGGCACTTCAGAGCTAGCCCTCCCCTCAGAGAGCTATTTCCCCTATGTCTTAGCTCTGCTTGCAGAGAGAGCTCTGGAGACTAGGTCTGTTCTGACCCTGGGAAATCTGAGAGGCCGCTGGGAGCAGAGAGGCAGTCCATTGTTCCCTGGATCCGGCCTCTTCACAGCCAAACAGACCTCTTTGCAACCTGCTAGGGAAGACTGAATAAATTAAAAGCAAGTCCCTTGGATACTACCCTTTTTTGACTCTAAGGAAGAAGAGACCCTGCAAAGGCTGCATCGGCTGAGAAAATCACAAGGGGGTCTGGGAAGTGATACCTGAGAAAGTCAGTGAAAGATGCCACAGTGCCTAGGTCTCCAAAGCCACGCCGGTAAGGAACTTCGACAATTGCACTGGAAACCTGAAGGCACCCTCCTCAGTAGCTTATTTCCAAATGTCTAGCTCTTACGCAAACAGAGAGCTCTGGAGACTAGATCTGTTTCTGGACTGGCCTTAAACTGAGGCTCTGGGAGCAGAGCCATTGTTTCTGGCGCTCTTCACCTGCCAAACTACCCTTTTGCACCAGGGAATGACTGAATAACGCACATTCCCTTGGGCTACCTTTTTTTGACTCTAAGGAAGAGACCCTGCAAGGCTGCATCTGGCTGAAAATCACAATGGGTGGGCGAAGTGATAACACTGGAAAAGTCTGTGAAAGAAAGGCCACAGTGCTGATAGGCTCCACTAAGCCCTATGGTAAAGCTAGTCGACAGTGCCCCTGGAGCGTGAAGGAACCCTCCACAGAGCTTTTTCCCCATGTCTGCTCTCTGTAGCAGAGAGCTCTGGAGACTAGGTCTGGTCTGACTGGGAAACTGAGGCCCTGGGAGCAGAGGCCATTGTTTCTGGCGTCCTTCACAGCCAAACACTCTCTTAGCACCAGGGAAGACTGAATTTTAAGCAGTCCCTTGGGCTACCTTTTTTGACTTAAGGAAGAGACCCTGGCAAGGCTGCATCTGGCTGAAAATCACAAGGGGCTGGGAAGTGATACCTGGAAAGTCAGTGAAAAGAGGCCACAGTGCCCTAGGCTCCAAAGCCCAGGTAAGGTCTTCGACAGTGGCAGGGAGAACGTGAAGGAACCCTCCACAGCGCTTTTTTTTCCCATGTCTGCTCTGTAGCAGAGAGCTCTGGAGACTAGGTCTGTTCTGACTGGGAAAACTGAGGCCCCTGGGAGCAGAGCCATTGTTCTGGCGTCTTCACAGCCAAACACCTCCTTGCACAACCAGGGAAGACTGAATAAGCAGTCCCTTGGGTTGAGGCTACCTTTTTTTGACTCTAAGGAAGAGACCCTGCAAGGCTGCATCTGGCTGAAAATCACAAGGGGCTGGGAAGTGCTAGATACCTGAAAGTCAGTGAAAGAGGCCACAGTGCCTAGGCTCCAAAAGCCCAGGTAAGGGCTTCCGACAGTGGCCCTGGAACGTGAAGGCACCCTCCCTCAGCGCTATTTCCCCATGTCTGCTCTGTAGCAGAGAGCTCTGGAGACACTAGGTCTGTTTCTGACTGGGAAAACTGGGAACTGGGCCTGGGAGCAGAGCCATTGTTCTGGCGTCTTCACAGCCAAAACACTCTCTTGCACCAGGGAAGACTGAATAAGCAGTCCCTTGGGCTACCTTTTTTGACTCTAAGGAAGAGACCCTGCAAGGCTGCATCTGGCTTGAAAATCACAAGGGGGCTGGGAAGTGATACCTGGAAGAGTCAGTGAAAAGAGGGCCACAGTGCCTAGGCTCACGAGCACCCGGGTAAGGGCTCCCCACAGGCAGGGAGCCTCAAGGAAACCCTCCACAGAGCTATTTTCCCATGTCTGCTCCTGTAGCAGAGAGCTCTGGAGACTAGGTCTGTTCTGACTGGAAAACTGAGGCCCTGGGGAGCAGAGCCATTGTTCTGGCGTCTTCACAGCCAAACACACACTCTTGCACCAGGGAAGACTGAATAAGCAGTCCCTTGGGCTACCTTTTTTGACTCTAAGGAAGAGACCCTGCAAGGCTGCATCTGGCTGAAAATCACAAGGGGCTGGGAAGTGATACCTGGAAAGTCAGTGAAAAGAAAGGGCCACAGTGCCTAGGCAGCCCCAAGCCCCGGGTAAGGCTTCGGGCACAGTGCCAGTGCACGTGGGCACTCAAGGAAACCCTCCTCAGAGCTATTTTTTTCCCCATGTCTGCTCTGTAGCAGAGAGCTCTGGAGACTAGGTCTGTTCTGACTGGGGGAAACTGAGGCCCTGGGAGCAGAGCCATTGTTCTGGCGTCTTCACAGCCAAACACCTCTTGCACCAGGGAAGACTGAATAAGCAGTCCCTTGGTGACTACCTTTTTTTGACTCTCTAACTGGAAGAGACCCTGCAAGGCTGCATCTGGCTGAAAAAAAACAAGGGGCTGGAAGTGATACCTGGAAAGTCAGTGAAAAGAGGCCACAGTGCCTAGGCCCCAAAGCCCAGGTAAGGCTTCGACAGTGCCCTGGAACGTGAAGGCACCCTCCACAGCGCTTTTATCCCATGTCTGCTCTGTAGCAGAGAGAGCTCTGGAGACTACTAGGTCTTGTTCTGACTGGGAAACTGAGGCCCCATGGGAGCAAGCCATTGTTCTGGCGTTCTTCACAGCCAAACACCTCTTGCACACAGGGAAGACTGAATAAGCAGTCCCTTGGGCTACCTTTTTTGACTCTAAGGAAGAGACCCCTGCAAGGCTGCATCTGGCTGAAAATCACAAGGGGTCTGGGGAAGTGATACCTGGAAAGTCAGTGAAAGAGGCCACAGTGCCTAGGCACCAGCAGCACCGGGTAGGGCTTCGACAGTGCAAGGGGAATCCTCAAGGAACCCTCCAGACAGAGCTTTTCCCCCATGTCTGCTCTGTAGCAGAGAGCTCTGGAGACTAGGTCTGTTCTGACTGGGAAACTGAGGCCCTGGAGAGCAGAGCCATTGTTCTGGCGTCTTCACAGCCAAACACCCTCTTGCACCAGGGAAGACTGCAATAAGCAGTCCCTTGGGCTACCTTTTTTGACTCTAAGGAAGAGACCCTGCAAAAGGCTGCATCTGGCTGAAAATCACAAGGGGCTGGGAAGTGATACCTGGAAAGTCAGTGAAAAAGAGGCCACAGTGCCTAGGCCCCAAAGCCCAGGTAGGGCTTCCCCAGTGCCCCTGGAACCTCAAGGCACCCTCCACAGAGCTATTTCCCCAAGATGTCTGCTCTGTAGCAGAGAGCTCTGGGAGACTAGGTCTGTTCTGACTGGGAAAACTGAGAGCCCTGGGAGCAGAGCCATTGTTCTGGCGTCCTTCACAGCCAAACACCTCTTGCACCAGGGAAGACTGAATAATAGCAGTCCCTTGGGCTACCCTTTTTTTTACAACTCTAAGGAAGAGACCCTGCAAGGCTGCATCTGGCTGAAAAATCACAAGGGGGCTGGGAAGTGATACCTGGAAAGTCATGAAAGAGGCCACAGTGCCTAGGCTCCAAAGCCCAGGTAAGGCTTCGACAGTGCCCTGGAACGTGAAGGCACCCTCCACAGCGCTTTTTCCCCATGTCTGCTCTGTAGCAGAGAGCTCTGGAGACTAGGTCTGTTCTGACTGGGAAACTGAGGCCCTGGGAGCAGAGCCATTGTTCTGGCGTCTTCACAGCCAAACACCTCTTGCACCAGGGAAGACTGAATAAGCAGTCCCTTGGGCTACCTTTTTTGACTCTAAGGAAGAGACCCTGCAAGGCTGCATCTGGCTGAAAATCACAAGGGGCTGGGAAGTGATACCTGGAAAGTCAGTGAAAGAGGCCACAGTGCCTAGGCTCCAAAGCCCCCGGTAAAGGCTTCGACAGTGCACCTGGGAGCGTGAAAGGAACCCTCCACAGAGCTTTTTCCCCATGTCTGCTCTGTAGCAGAGAGCTCTGGAGACTAGGTCTGTTCTGACTGGGAAACTGAGGCCCTGGGAGCAGAGCCATTGTTCTGCCGGCGTCTTCACAGCCAAACACCTCTTGCACCAGGGAAGACTGAATAAGCAGTCCCTTGGGCTACCTTTTTTGACTCTAAAGGAAGAGACCCTGCAAGGCTGCATCTGGCTGAAAATCAGGGAGCTTGGGAAGTGATACCTGGAAAGTCAGTGAAAGAGGCCACAGTGCCTAGGCTAGCCCAGGGTAAGGCTTCCCCAGTGCCCTGGGAACCTCAAGGCACCCTCCACAGAGCTTACCCATGTCTGCTCTGTAGCAGAGAGCTCTGGAGACTAGGGTCTGTTCTGACTGGGAAACTGAGGCCCTGGGAGCAGAGCCATTGTTCTGGCGTCTTCACAGCCAAACACCTCTTGCACCAGGGGAAGACTGAAATAAGCAGTCCCTTGGGCTACCTTTTTTGACTCTAAGGAAGAGACCCTGCAATGAAAATCACAAGGGGCTGGGAATGATACCTGGAAAGTCAGTGAAAGAGGCCACAGTGCCTAGGCTCCAAAGCCCAGGTAAGGCTTCGACAGTGCCCTGGAACGTGAAGGCACCCTCCACAGCGCTTTTTCCCCATGTCTGCTCTGTAGCAGAGAGCTCTGGAGACTAGGTCTGTTCTGACTGGGAAAACTGAGGCCCTGGGAGCAGAGCCATTGTTCTGGCGTCTTCACAGCCAAACACCTCTTGCACCAGGGAAGACTGAATAAGCAGTCCCTTGGGCTACCTTTTTTGACTCTAAGAAAGAGACCCTGCAAGGCTGCATCTGGCTGAAAATCACAAGGGGCTGGGAAAGTGATACCTGGAAAGTCAGTGAAAGAGGCCACAGTGCCTAGGCTCCAAAGCCCAGGTAAGGCTTCGACAGTGCCCTGGAACGTGAAGGCACCCTCCACAGCGCTTTTTCCCCATGTCTGCTCTGTAGCAGAGAGCTCTGGAGACTAGGTCTGTTCTGACTGGGAAACTGAGGCCCCTGGGAGCAGAGCCATTGTTCTGGCGTCTTCACAGCCAAACACCTCTTGCACCAGGGAAGACTGAATAAGCAGTCCCTTGGGCTACCTTTTTTGACTCTAAGGAAGAGATCCTGCAAGGCTGCATCTGGCTGAAAATCACAAGGGGCTGGGAAGTGATACCTGGAAAGTCAGTGAAAGAGGGCCACAGTGCCTAGGCTCCAAAGCCCAGGTAGGGCTTCCCCCAAGTGCCCTGGGAACGTGAAGGAACCCTCCTCAGAGCTATTTCCCCATGTCTGCTCTGTAGCAGAGAGCTCTGGAGACTAGGTCTGTTCTGACTGGGAAACTGAGGCCCTGGGAGCAGAGCCATTGTTCTGGCGTCTTCACAGCCAAACACCTCTTGCACCAGGGAAGACTGAATAAGCAGTCCCTTGGGCTACCTTTTTTGACTCTAAGGAAGAGACCCTGCAAGGCTGCATCTGGCTGAAAATCACAAGGGGCTGGGAAGTGATACCTGGAAAGTCAGTGAAAAGAGGCCACAGTGCCTAGGCTCCAAATCCCAGGTAGGGCTTCGACAGTGCCCTGGAACGTGAAGGCACCCTCCACAGCGCTTTTTCCCCATGTCTGCTCTGTAGCAGAGAGCTCTGGAGACTAGGTCTGTTCTGACTGGGAAACTGAGGCCCTGGAGAGCAGAGCCATTGTTCTGGCGTCTTCACAGCCAAACACCTCTTGCACCAGGGAAGACTGAATAAGCAGTCCCTTGGGCTACCTTTTTTGACTCTAAGGAAGAGACCCTGCAAGGCTGCATCTGGCTGAAAATCACAAGGGGCTGGGAAGTGATACCTGGAAAGTCAGTGAAAGAGGCCACAGTGCCTAGGCTCCAAAGCCCAGGTAAGGCTTCGACAGTGCCCTGGAACGTGAAGGCACCCTCCACAGCGCTTTTTCCCCCATGTCTGCTCTGTAGCAGAGAGCTCTGGAGACTAGGTCTGTTCTGACTGGGAAACTGAGGCCCTGGGAGCAGAGCCATTGTTCTGGCGTCTTCACAGCCAAACACCTCTTGCACCAGGGAAGACTGAATAAGCAGTCCCTTGGGCTACCTTTTTTTACTCTAAGGAAGAGACCCTGCAAGGCTGCATCTGGCTGAAAATCACAAGGGGCTGGGAAGTGATACCTGGAAAGTCAGTGAAAGAGGCCACAGTGCCTAGGCTCCAAAGCCCAGGTAAGGCTTCGACAGTGCCCTGGAACGTGAAGGCACCCTCCACAGCGCTTTTTCCCCATGTCTGCTCTGTAGCAGAGAGCTCTGGAGACTAGGTCTGTTCTGACTGGGAAACTGAGGCCCTGGGAGCAGAGCCATTGTTCTGGCGTCTTCACAGCCAAACACCTCTTGCACCAGGGAAGACTGAATAAGCAGTCCCTTGGGCTACCTTTTTTGACTCTAAGGAAGAGACCCTGCAAGGCTGCATCTGGCTGAAAATCACAAGGGGCTGGGAAGTGATACCTGGAAAGTCAGTGAAAGAGGCCACAGTGCCTAGGCCCCAAAGCCCGGGTAGGGCTTCGACAAGGCCTGGGAGCGTCAAGGAACCCTCCTCAGAGCTATTTCCCCATGTCTGCTCTGTAGCAGAGAGCTCTGGAGACTAGGTCTGTTCTGACTGGGAAACTGAGGCCCTGGGAGCAGAGCCATTGTTCTGGCGTCTTCACAGCCAAACACCTCTTGCACCAGGGAAGACTGAATAAGCAGTCCCTTGGGCTACCTTTTTTGACTCTAAGGAAGAGACCCTGCAAGGCTGCATCTGGCTGAAAATCACAAGGGGCTGGGAAGTGATACCTGGAAAGTCAGTGAAAGAGGCCACAGTGCCTAGGCTCCAAAGCCCATGTAAGGCTTCGACAGTGCCCTGGAACGTGAAGGCACCCTCCACAGCGCTTTTTTTCCCCATGTCTGCTCTGTAGCAGAGAGCTCTGGAGACTAGGTCTGTTCTGACTGGGAAACTGAGGCCCTGGGAGCAGAGCCATTGTTCTGGCGTCTTCACAGCCAAACACCTCTTGCACCAGGGAAGACTGAATAAGCAGTCCCTTGGGCTACCTTTTTTGACTCTAAGGAAGAGACCCTGCAAGGCTGCATCTGGCTGAAAATCACAAGGGGCTGGGAAGTGATACCTGGAAAGTCAGTGAAAGAGGCCACAGTGCCTAGGCTCCAAAAAGCCACAGGTAAGGCTTCGACAGTGCCCTGGAACGTGAAGGCACCCTCCACAGCGCTTTTTCCCCATGTCTGCTCTGTAGCAGAGAGCTCTGGAGACTAGGTCTGTTCTGACTGGGAAACTGAGGCCCTGGGAGCAGAGCCATTGTTCTGGCGTCTTCACAGCCAAACACCTCTTGCACCAGGGAAGACTGAATAAGCAGTCCCTTGGGCTACCTTTTTTGACTCTAAGGAAGAGACCCTGCAAGGCTGCATCTGGCTGAAAATCACAAGGGGCTGGGAAGTGATACCTGGAAAGTCAGTGAAAGAGGCCACAGTGCCTAGGCTCCAAAGCCCAGGTAGGGCTTCCCCAGTGCAGGAACGTGAAGGAACCCTCCTCAGAGCTATTTCCCCATGTCTGCTCTGTAGCAGAGAGCTCTGGAGACTAGGTCTGTTCTGACTGGGAAACTGAGGCCCTGGGAGCAGAGCCATTGTTCTCTGGCGTCTTCACAGCCAAACACCTCTTGCACCAGGGAAGACTGAATAAGCAGTCCCTTGGGCTACCTTTTTTGACTCTAAGGAAGAGACCCTGCAAGGCTGCATCTGGCTGAAAATCACAAGGGGCTGGGAAGTGATACCTGGAAAGTCAGTGAAAGAGGCCACAGTGCCTAGGCCCCCAGCACCCGGGGTAGGGCTTCCCCAAGGCAGGGAGCCTCAAGGAACCCTCCTCAGAGCTATTTCCCCATGTCTGCTCTGTAGCAGAGAGCTCTGGAGACTAGGTCTGTTCTGACTGGGAAACTGAGGCCCTGGGAGCAGAGCCATTGTTCTGGCGTCTTCACAGCCAAACACCTCTTGCACCAGGGAAGACTGAATAAGCAGTCCCTTGGGCTACCTTTTTTGACTCTAAGGAAGAGACCCTGCAAGGCTGCATCTGGCTGAAAATCACAAGGGGGCTGGGAAGTGATACCTGGAAAGTCAGTGAAAGAGGCCACAGTGCCTAGGCTCCAAAGCCCAGGTAAGGCTTCGACAGAGCCCTGGAACGTGAAGGCACCCTCCACAGCGCTTTTTCGCCATGTCTGCTCTGTAGCAGAGAGCTCTGGAGACTAGGTCTGTTCTGACTGGGAAACTGAGTCCCTGGGAGCAGAGCCATTGTTCTGGCGTCTTCACAGCCTAACACCTCTTCCAGCAGGGAAGACTGAATAAGCAGTCCCTTGGGCTCCCTTTTTTGACTCTAAGGAGGAGACCCTGCAAGGCTGCATCTGGCTGAAAATCACAAGGTGCTGGGAAGTGATACCTGGAAAGTCAGTGAAAGAGGCCACAGTGCCTAGGCTCCAAAGCCCATGTAAGGCTTCGACAGTGCCCTGGAACGTGAAGGCAGCTTCCACAGCGCTTTTTCCACATGTCTGCTCTGTAGCAGAGAGCTCTGGATACTAGGTCTGTTCTGACTGGGAAACTGAGGCCCTGGGAGCAGATTCATTGTTCTGGCATCTTCACAGCCAATCGCCTCTTGCTCCAGGGAAGACTGAATAAGCAGTCCCTTGGGCTACCTTTTTTGACTCTAAGGAAGAGACCCTGCAAGGCTGCATCTGGCTGAAAATCACAAGGGGCTGTGAAGTGATACCTGGAAAGTCAGTGAAAGAGGCCACAGTGCCTAGGCCCCAGCACCCGGGTAGGGCTTCCCCAAGGCAGGGAGCCTCAAGGAACCCTCCTCAGAGCTATTTCCCCATGTCTGCTCTGTAGCAGAGAGCTCTGGAGACTAGGTCTGTTCTGACTGGGAAACTGAGGCCCTGGGAGCAGAGTCTTTGTTCTGGCGTCTTCACAGCCAAACACCTCTTGCACCAGGGAAGACTGAATAAGCAGTCCCTTGGGCTACCTTTTTTGACTCTAAGGAAGAGACCCTGCAAGGCTGCATCTGGCTGAAAATCACAAGGGGCTGGGAAGTTTTACCTGGAAAGTCAGTGAAAGAGGCCACAGTGCCTAGGCTCGAAATCCCAGGTAAGGCTTCGACAGTGCCCTGGAACGTGAAGGCACCCTCCACAGCGCTTTTTCCTCATGTCTGCTCTGTAGCAGAGAGCTCTGGAGACTAGGTCTGTTCTGACTCGGAAACTGAGGCCCCGGGAGCAGAGCCATTGTTCTGGCGTCTTCACAGCCAAACACCTCTTGCACCAGGGAAGACTGAATAAGCAGTCCCTTGGGCTACCTTTTTTGACTCTAACGAAGAGACCCTGCAAGGCTGCATCTGGCTGAAAATCACAAGGGGCTGGGAAGTGATACCTGGAAAGTCAGTGAAAGAGGCCACAGTGCCTAGGCCCGAGCACCCGGGTAGGGCTTCCCCAAGGCAGGGAGCCTCAAGGAACCGTCATCAGAGCCATTTCCCCATGTCTGCTCTGTAGCAGAGAGCTCTGGAGACTAGGTCTGTTCTGACTGGGAAACTGAGACCCTGCGAGCAGAGCCATTGTTCAGGCGTCTTCACAGCCAAACACCT
>JAGTYA010000190.1:0-39735 GCA_024291935.2 Okapia johnstoni | reverse complement strand
CTCCTCAGAGCTACTGCCCCATGTGTGCTTTGTATCAGAGAGCTATGGAGACTAGGTCTGTTCTGACTGTAAAAACTGAGGCCCTGGGATTTGACCCATTGTTGTGGCTTCTTAAACAGACAAACACCTGTTGCACCAGGGAAGCTTGAATAAGCAGTCCCTTGGGCTACCTTTTTATGACTCTAAGGAAGAGACCCTGCCAGGCTGCCTTTGGCTGAAAATCACAAGGGGCTGGAAAGTGCTACGTTGAAAGTCAGTGTAAATGGCCACAGTGCCTAGGCCCCACCGCCGGGATTGGGCTTCCCCAAGCCGTGGAACCTCAAGGAACACTCCTCAGAGCTATTGCCCCATATGTGCTCGGTAGCAGAGAGTTCTGGAGACTAGGTCTGTTCTCACTGGGAAACTGAGGCCCTGGGAGCAGACCCATTGTTGTGGCTTCTTAACAGACAAACACCTGTTGCACCAGGGAAGCATGAATAAGCATTCCCTTGGGCTACCTTTTATGACTCTAAGGAAGTGACCGTGTCAGGCTGCCTTTGGCTGAAAATCACAAGGGGCTTGAAAGTGCTACCTGGAAAGTCAGTGGAAGAGGCCACAGTGCCTAGGCCCCAACACCCGGGTAGGGCTGCCCCAAACCAGCGAACCTCAAGGAACACTCCTGATAGCTATTGCCCCATGTGTGCTCTGTAACAGTGAGCTCTGGAGACTAGGTATGTTCTGACTGGGAAATTCAGGCTCTTGGAGCAGACCCATTGTTGTGGCTTCTTAACAGACGAACAGCTCTTGCACAAAGGAAGCTTGAATAAGCACTCCCTTGGGCTACCTTTTATGACTCTAAGTAAGAGACCGTGCCAGGTTGCCTTTAGTTGCAAATCACAAGGTCCTGGAAAATGCGACCTGGAAAGTCAGAGGAAGAGGCCACAGTGCCTAGGCCCCATCGCCCGGGTAGGGCTTCCCCAAGCCAGGGAACATCAAGGAACACTCCTCAGAGCTATTGCCCCGTGTGTGCTGTGTAGCAGAGAGCTCTGGATATTACTAAGGCTGTTGTGACTGGGAAACTGAGGCCCTGGAAGCAGACCCATTGCTGTGGCTTCTTAACAGACAAACACTTCTTCCATCAGGTAAGCTTGAATAAACACTCCCTTGGGCTACCTTTTATGACTCTAAGGAAGAGACCCTGCCAGGCTGCTTTTGGCTGAAAATCACAAGTAGCTGGAAAGTGTTACCTGAAAATTCAGTGGAAAAACCACAGTGCCTAGGCCCCACCGCCCCGGTAGGGCTTCCCCAAGCCACTGTGAACGTCAAGGCACCCTCCTCAGAGCTAATGCCCCATGTGTGCTCGGTAGCAGAGAGCTCTGGATACTAGGCCTGGTCTGACTAGGAAACTGAGGCCTGAAGGCAAAACCATTGTTGTTCCTGCATAACAGAAAACTCCTGTTTCGCCAGGGAAGATTGGATAAGCACTCCCTTGGGCTACCTTTTATGACTCTAAGGAAGAGACCCTGCCAGGCTGCCTTTGGCTGAAAATCACAAGGGGCTGGAAAGTGCTACCTGGAAAGTCAGTGGAAGAAGCCACAGTGCCTAGGCCCCACCGCCCGGGTAAGGCTTCCCCAAGCAAGGGAACCTCAAGGAACACTCCTCAGAGCTATTGCCCCGTGTGTGCTCTGTAGCAGAGAGCTCTGGAGATTACTAAGGTCTGTTCTGACTGGGAAACTGAGGCCCTGGGAGCAGACCCATTGCTGTGGCTTCTTAACAGACAAACACTTCTTCCACCAGGGAAGCTTGAATAAACACTCCCTTGGGCTATCTTTTATGTCTCTAAGGAAGAGACCCTGCCAGGCTGCCTTTGGCTGAAAATCAGAAGTGACTGGAAAGTGCTACCTGGAAAGTCTGTGGAAGAGGACACAGTGCCTAGGCCCCCACCGCCCGGGTAGGGCTTCCCCAAGCCAGGGAACCTCAAGGAACACTCCTCAGAGCTATTGCCCCATATGTGCTCTGTAGCAGAGAGCTCTAGATACTAGGTCTGTTCTGACTGGGAAAACTCAGGCCCTGGGAGCAGACCCATTAGTTTGGCTTCTTAACAGCCAAACACCTCTTGCACCAGACGGAAGCCTGAATTAAGCACTCCCTTGGGCTACCTTTTATGACTCTAAGGAAGAGACCCTGCCAGGCTGTATTTGGCTGAAAATCACAAGGGGCTGGAAAGTGCTACCTGGAAAGTCAGTGGAAGAGCCACAGTGCCTAGGCCTTGCCCCGCCCGGGTAACGGCTTCCCCAAGCCAGGGAACCTCAAGGAACACTCCTCAGAGCTATTGCCCCATGTGTGCTCTGTAGCAGAGAGCTCTGGAGACGCTACTAGGTCTGTTTTGACTGGGAAACTGAGGCCCTCGGAACAGACGAGCCATTGTTCTGGCTTCTTAACAGACAAACACCTCTTGCACCAGGGAAGCTTGAATAATCACTCCCTTGGGCTACCTTTTATGACTCTAAGGAAGAGACCCTGCCAGGCTGCCTGTGGCTGAAAATCACAAGGGTGGCAGTGCTACCTGAAAAGTCAGTGGAAGAGAGCACAGTGCCTAGGCCCCACCCCCGCCCGGTAGGGCTTCCCCCAAGCCAGGGAATCTCAAGGAACACTCCTCAGAGCTATTGCCCCATGTGTGCTCTGTAGCAGTGAGCTCTGGGGACTAGGTCTGTTCTGACTGGGAAACTCAGGCCCTGGGAGCAGACCCATTATTGTGGCTTCTTAACAGCCAAACACCTCTTGCACCCAGGGAAGGCCTGAATAAGCACTCCCTTGGGCTACCTTTTATGACTCTAAGGAAGAGACCCTGCCAGGCTGCCTTTGGCTGAAAATCACAAGGGGCTGGAAAGTGCTACCTGGAAAGTCAGTGGAAGAGGTCACAGTGCCTAGGTGCCACCGCCCAGTAGGGCTTCCCAAAGCCTGGGAACCTCAAGGAACACTCCTCAGAGCTATTGCCCCATGTGTGCTCTGTAGCAGAGAGCTCTGGAGACTAGGTCTGTTCTGACTGGGAAACTGAGGCCCTGGGAGCAGACCCATTGTTGTGGCTTCTTAACAGACAAACACCTCTTGCACCAGGGAAGCTTGAATAAGCACTCCCTTGGGCTACCTTTTATGACTCTAAGAAGATACCCTGCCAGGCTGCCTTTGGCTGAAAATCACAAGGGGCTGGAAAGTTCTACCTGGAAAGTCAGTGGAAGAAGCCACAGTGCCTAGGCTCCATCAACCGAGTAGGGCTTCCCCAAGCCAGGGAACCTCAAGGAACACTCCTAAGATCTATTGCCCACATGTGTGCTCTGTAGCAGAGAGCTCTGGAGACTAGGTCTGTTCTGTCTGGGAAAACTGAGGCCCTGGGAGCAGACCCATTGTTTTTGGCTACTTCTTCACAGACAAACACCTCTTGCACCAGGGAAGGTTGAATAAGCACTCCCTTGGGCTACCTTTTTTTGACTCTAAGGAAGAGACCCTGCCAGGCTGCCTTTGGCTGAAAATCACAAGGGGCTGGAAAGTGCTACCTGGAAAGTCAGTGGAAGAAGCCACAGTGCCTAGGTCGCACCACCACGGGTAGGGCTTCCCCAAGCCAGGGAACCTCAAGAAACACTCCTCAGAGCTATTTGCCCCATGTGTGCTCTGTAGCAGAGAGCTCTGGAGACTAGTCTGTTCTGACTGGGAAACTGAGGCCCTGGAGCAGACCCATTGTTGTGGCTTCTTTCACACAGACAAAAACCACTCTTGCACCAGGGAAGCCTGAATAAAGCACTCCCCTTGGGCTACCTTTTTTGACTCTAAGGAAGAGACCCCCCTGCAAGGCTGCATCTGGCTGAAAATCACAAGGGGCTGGGAAGTGATACCTGGAAAGTCAGTGAAAGAGGGCCACAGTGCCTAGGCCCCAAAGCCCAGGTAAGGCTTCGACAAGCCAGGGAACGTGAAGGCACCCTCCACAGAGCTTTTTTCCCCATGTCTGCTCTGTAGCAGAGAGCTCTGGAGACTAGGTCTGTTTCTGACTGGGAAACTGAGGCCCTGGGAGCAGAGCCATTGTTCTGGCGTCTTCACAGCCAAACACCTCTTGCACCAGGGAAGACTGAATAAGCAGTCCCTTGGGCTACCTTTTTTGACTCTAAGGAAGAGAACCTGCAAGGCTGCATCTGGCTGAAAATCACAAGGGGCTGGGAAGTGATACCTGGAAAGTCAGTGGAAGAGTCCACAGTGCCTAGGCCCTACCACCCGGGTAGGGCTTCCCCAAGCCAGTGAACCTCAAGGAACACTCCTCAGAGCTATTGCCCCATGTGTGCTCTGTAACAGTGAGCTCTGGAGACTAGGTATGTTCTGACTGGGAAACTGAGGCCCTGGGAGCAGACCCATTGTTGTGGCTTCTTCACAGCCAAACACCTCTTGCACCAGGGGAAGACTGAATAAGCACTTCCTTGGGCTACCATTTATGACTCTAAGGAAGAGACCCTACCAGGCTGCCTTTGGCTGAAAATCACAAGCGGCTGGAAAGTGCTACCTGGAAAGTCAGTGGAAGAGGCCACAGTGCCTAGGCCCCACCGCCCCGGGTAGGGCTTCCCCAAGCCCAGGGAACCTCAAGGAACACTCCTCCGAGCTATTGCCCCATGTCTGCTCTGTAGCAGAGAGCTCTGGAGACTAGGTCTGTTCTGACTGGGAAACTGAGGCCCTGGGAGCAGAGCCATTGTTTCTGGCTCTCTTAACAGCCAAACACCTCTTGCACCAGGGAAGACTGAATAAGCAGTCCCTTGGGCTACCTTTTATGACTCTAAGGAAGAGACCCTGCCAGGCTGCATCTGGCTGAAAATCACAAGGGGCTGGAAAGTGCTACCTGGAAAGTCAGTGGAAGAGGCCACAGTGCCTAGGCCCCACTGCCCCGGGTAGGGCTTCCCCAAGCCAGGAACCTCAAGGAACACTCCTCAGAGCTATTGCCCCATGTCTGCTCTGTAGCAGAGAGCTCTGGAGAACTAGGTCTGTTCTGACTGGGAAACTGAGGCCCTGGGAGCAGACCCATTGTTGTGGCTTCTTAACAGACAAAACACCTCTTGCACCAGGGAAGCCTGAATAAGCACTCCCTTGGGCTACCTTTTTATGACTCTAAGGAAGAGACCCTGCCAAGGCTGCATTTGGCTGAAAATCACAAGGGGCTGGAAAAGTGCTACCTGGGAAAGTCAGTGGAAGAGGCCACAGTGCCTAGGCCCCCACCGCCCCAGGGTAGGGCTTCCCCAAGCCCGGGAACCTCAAGGAACACTCCTCAGAGCTATTGCCCCATGTGTGCTCTGTAGCAGAGAGCTCTGGAGACTAGGTCTGTTCTGACTGGGAAACTGAGGCCCTGGGAGCAGACCCATTGTTCTGGCTTCTTAACAGCCAAACACCTCTTGCACCAGGGGAAGACTTGAATAAGCAGTCCCTTGGGCTACCTTTTATGACTCTAAGGAAGAGAGACCCTGCCAGGCTGCCTTTGGCTGAAAATCACAAGGGGCTGGGAAGTGCTACCTGGAAAGTCAGTGAAAGAGGCCACAGTGCCTAGGCCCACCACCCGAGTAGGGCTTCGACCCAAGCCAGGGAACCTGAAGGAACACTCTTCACAGAGCTATTGCCACATGTGTGCTCTGTAGCAGAGAGCTCTGGAGACTAGGTCTGTTCTGACTGGGAAACTGAGGCCCTGGAGCAGACCCATTGTGTTGTGGCTACTTAACAGCCAAACACCTCTTGCACCAGGGATGTCTGAATAAGGACTCCCTTGGGCTATCTTTTATGACTCTAAGGAAGAGACCCTGCCAGGCTCCATTTGCTGAAAATCACAAGGGGCTGGAAAGTGCTACCTGGAAAGTCAGTGGTAGAAGGGCCATTGTGCCTAGGCCCCACCGCCCCGGTAGGGCTTCCCCAAGCCAGTGAACGTCAAGGCACCCTCCTCAGAGCTAATGCCCCATGTGTGCTCTGTAGCAGAGAGCTCTGGATACTAGGCTTGGTCTGACTAGGAAACTGAGACATGGAGGCAAACCCCATTGTTGTCCATTTCATAACAGCAAACACCTGTTTTCGCCAGGGAAATTGGATAAGCACTCCCTTGGGCTACCTTTTATGACTCTAAGGAAGAGACCCTGCCAGGCTGTCTTTGGCTGAAAAATCACAAGGGGCTGGAAAGTGCTACCTGGAAAGTCAGTGGAAGAGGCCACAGTGCCTAGGCCCCACCACCCGGGTTAGGGCTTCCCCAAGCCAGGGAACCTCAAGGAACACTCCTCAGAGCTATTGCCCCATGTGTGCTCTGTAGCAGAGAGCTCTAGATACTAGGTCTGTTCTGACTGGGAAACTGAGGCCCTGGGAGCAGAGCCATTGTTGTGGCTTCTTAACAGCCAAACACCTCTTGCACCAGGGAAGCCTGAATAAGCACTCCCTTGGGCTACCTTTTATGACTCTAAGGAAGAGACCCCTGCCAGGCTGTCTTTGGCTGAAAATCACAAGGGGCTGGAAAGTGCTACCTGGAAAGTCAGTGGAAGAGGCCACAGTGCCTAGGCTCCAAAGCCCGGGTAGGGCTTCCCCAAGCCCTGGAAACCTAAAGGAACCCTCCTCAGAGCTATTGCCCCATGTGTCTCTGTAGCAGAAAGCTCTGGAGACTACTAGGTCTGTTCTGACTGGGAAACTGAGACTCCCTGGAGCAGAGCCATTGTTGTGCTTTCTTAACAGCACAAACACCTCTTGCACCAGGGAAGCTTGAATAAGCACTCCCTTGGGCTTACCTTTTATGACTCTAAGGAAGAGACCCTGCCAGGCTGCATTTGGCTGAAAATCACAAGGGGCTGGAAAGTGCTACCTGGAAAGTCAGTGGAAAGAGGCATCACAGTGCCTAGGCTCCAAAGCCGGGGTAGGGCTTCCCCAAGCCAGGGAACCTCAAGAAGAACACTCCTCAGAGCTATTGCCCCATGTGTGCTCTGTAGCAGAGGGCTCTGAGAGACTACTAGGTCTGTTTTGACTGGAAAACTGAGGCCCTCGGAACTGAGCCCATGGCTGTGGCGTCTTAACAGATAAACACCTCTTGCACCAGGGAAGACTGAATAAGCACTACTACCTGGGCTACCTTTTTTGACTTAACTCTAAGACCCTTGCCCATGCAAGGCCAGTGCTGGTTTGCATCTGGCTTCCGCTGAAAATCACAAGGGGCTGGGAAAATGTGCAAGGGCTGGAAAGTCAGTGAAAAGTCAGTCGGCTGGAAAGGCCACAGTGCCTAGTGCCCCACAAGCCCAGGTAGGGGCTTTCCCAAAGCCAGGGAACCTCAAGGCAACCCTCCTCAGAGCTATTTCCCCATGTGTGCTCTGTAGCAGAGAGCTCTGGAGACTAGGTCTGTTCTGACTGGGAAAACTGAGGCCCTGGAGCAGAGCCATTGTTCTGGCGTCTTCACAGCCAAACACCTCTTGCACCAGGGAAGACTGAAATAAGCAGTCCTTTGGGCTACCTTTTTTGACTCTAAGGAAGAGACCCTGCAAGGCTGCATCTGGCTGAAAATCACAAGGGGCTGGGAAGTGAATACCTGGAAAGTCAGTGGAAAGAGGACACAGTGCCCTAGGCCCCAAAGCCCCGGGTAAGGGCTTTCCCAAGAGCAGGGAACGTGAAGGCAACCTCTCCTCAGAGCTATTTCCCCATGTGTGCTCTGTAGCAGAGAGCTCTGGATACTAGGTCTGTTTACTGACTGGGAAACTGAGGCCCTGGGAGCAGAAGCCATTGTTCTTGGCGTCTTTAACAGCCAAAACACCTCTTGCAACCAGGGAAGACTGAATAAGCAGTCCCTTGGTTACCTTTTTTGACTCTAAGGAAGAGACCCTGCAAGGCTGCATTTTTGCTGAAAAAAATCACAAGGGGCTGGAAAGTGATACCTGGAAAGTCAGTGGAAGAGGGCACAGTGCCTAGGCTCCAAAGCCCAGGTAAGGCTTCGACAGTCCCCACGCCAGAACTCAAGGAACCCTCCACAGAACTTTTTGCCCCATGTCTGATCTGTAGCAGAGAGCTCTGGAGACTAGGTCTGTTTGCTGACTGGGAAACTGAGGCCCTGGGAGCAGAGCCATTGTTTGAGGCTTCTTCTCACAGACAAACACCTCTTGCACCAGGGAAAGACTGAATAAAGCAGTCCCTTGGGCTACCTTTTTTTGACTCTAAGGAAGAGAGACCTGCCAGGCTGCCTTTGGCTGAAAATCACAAGGGGCTGGGGAATGCTACCTGGAAAGTCAGTGGAAAGAGGCCACAGTGCCTAGGCTCCAAAGCCCAGGTAGGGCTTCCCCAAGCAGGGACCTCAAGGAACCCTCCTCAAAAGCTCTTTCCCCATGTCTGCTCTGTAGCAGAAGAGCTCTGGAGACTAGGTCTGTTCTGACTGGGAAACTGAGGCCTGGGAGCAGAGCCATTGTATCTGGCGTCTTCACAGCAAAACACCTCTTGCACCAGGGAAGACTGAATAAGCAGTATCCCTTGGGGCTACCTTTTTTGACTCTAAGGAAGAGACCCTGCAAGGCTGCATCTGGCTGAAAAATCACAAGGGGCTGGGAAAGTGATACCTGGAAAGTCAGTGAAAGAGGCCACAGTGCTAGGCTCCAAAGCCCAGGTAGAGGCTTCCGACAGTGCCCTGGAACCTCAAGGCACCCTCCACAGCGCTATTTCCCCATGTCTGCTCTGTAGCAGAGAGCTCTGGAGACTAGGGTCTGTTCTGACTGGGGAAACTGAGGCCCTGGGAGCAGAGCCATTGTTCTGGCGTCTTAACAGCCAAACACCTCTTGCACCAGGGAAGACTGAATAAGCAGTCCCCTTGGGCTACCTTTTTTGACTCTAAGGAAGAGACCCTGCCAGGCTGCATCTGGCTGAAAATCACAAGGGGCTGGGAAGTGATACCTGGAAAGTCAGTGGAAAGAGGCCACAGTGCCTACGCCCCCAGCCCGGGTAGGGCTTCCCCAAGCCCTGGAGCCTCAAGGAACCCTCCTCAGAGCTATTTCCCCCCCATGTCTGCTCTGTAGCAGAGAGCTCTGGAGACTAGGTCTGTTCTGACTGGGAAACTGAGGCCCTGGGAGCAGAGCCATTTGTTCTGGCGTCTTCCACAGCCAAACACACTCTTGCACCAGGGAAGACTGAATAAGCAGTCCCTTGGGCTACCTTTTTTGACTCTAAAGAAAAGAGACCCTGCAAGGCTGCATCTGGCTGAAAAATCACAAGGGCTGGGAAGTGATACCTGGAAAGTTCAGTGAAAGAAGGCCACGAGTGCCAGGTCCCCCAACAAATAACTGTAAGGAAAGCTTCCCAAGGCAGGGTAAGCCTCAAGGAACCCCACTCCTCAGAGCTATTTTCCCCATGTCTGCTCTGTAGCAGAGAGCTCTGGAGACTAGGTCTGTTCTGACTGGGAAACTGAGGGCCTGGGAGCAGAGCCATTGTTCCTGGCTTTCACAGCCAAACACTTCTTGCACCAGGGAAGACTGAATAAGCACTTCCCTTGGGCTACCTTTTTTGACTCTAAGGAAGAGACCCCTGCAAAGCTGCATACTGCAGAAAATCACAAGGGGCTGGGAAGTGATACCTGGAAAAGTCAGTGAAAGAGGCCACAGTGCCTAGGCACCAAAGCCCAGGTAAGGCTTCCCCAAGGCCCTGGAAACCTGAAGGCACCCTCCACAGAGCTATTTTCCCCATGTCTGCTTGTATCAAGAGAGATCTGGAGACTAGGTCTGTTTGATGGGAAACTGCGGGCCCTGGGAGCAGAGCCATTGTTCTGGCGTCTTCACAGACCAAACACCTCTTGCACCAGGGAAATTGCACTGAATAAGCACTCCATTGGGCTACCTTTTTTGACTCTAAGGAAGAGACCCTGCAAGGCTGCATCTGGCTGAAAATCACAAGGGGCTGGGAAGTGATACCTGGAAAGTCAGTTGAAAGAGGCCACACGGTGCCGTAGGCTCCAGCACACCCAGGATAAGGTGGGCTTCCGACCAGAGTTGCCCCTGGACTTTGAGAAGGAACCCTCCCCAGCGCTTTTTCCCCCATGTCTGCTCTGTAGCAGAGAGCTCTGGAGACTAGGTCTGTTCTGACTGGGAAACCTGAGGCCCTGGGAGCAGAGCCATTGTTTCTGGGCGTCTTCACACAGCCAAACACCTCTTGCACCAGGGAAGACTGAATAAGCAGTCCCTTGGGCTACCTTATTTTTGACTCTAAGGAAGAGACCCCTGCAAGGCTGCATCTGGCTGAAAATCACAAGGGGCTGGGAAGTGATACCTGGAAAGTCAGTGAAAGAGGCCTGACAACAGTGCCTAGGCCCCCCAGCACCGAGTGTAGGTGCTTCCCCAAGGCAGGGAAGTGCCTCAAGGAACCCTCCTCAGAGCTTTTTTCCCCATGTCTGCTCTGTAGCAGAGAGCTCTGGAGACTAGGTCTGTTCCGGACTGGGAAACTGAGGCCCTGGGAGCAGAGCCATTGTTCTGGCGTCTTCACAGCCAAACACCTCTTGCACCAGGGAAGACTGAATAAGCAGTCCCTTGGGCTACTTTTTTTGACTCTAAGGAAGAGACCCTGCAAGGCTGCATCTGGCTGAAAATCACAAGGGGCTGGGAAGTGATACCTTGGAAAGTCAGTGAAGAAGAGGCCACAGTGCCTAGGCTCCCAAAGCCCAGGTAAGGCTTCGACAGTGCCCTGGAACGTGAAGGCACCCCTCCACAGAGCTTTTTTCCCCATGTCTGCTCCTGTAGCAGAGAGCTCTGGAGAGACTAGGTCTGTTCTGACTGGGGAAACTGAGCCCTGGGAGCAGAGCCATTGTTCTGGCGTCTTCACAGCCAAACACCTCTTGCACCAGGGAAGACTGAATAAGCAGTCCCCTTGGGATACCTTTTTTTGACTCTAAGGAAGAGACCCTGCAAGGCTGCATCTGGCTGAAAAATCACAAGGGGACTGGGAAGTGATACCTGGAAAGTCAGTGAAAGAGGACCACAGTGCCTAGGCCCACAGCCCGGTAGGCTTCCAGTGCCCTGGGAGCCATCAAGGAACCCTCCTCAGAGCTATTTCCCCCATGTCTGCTCTGTAGCAGAGAGCTCTGGAGACTAGGTCTGTTCTGACTGGGAAACTGAGGCCTGGGAGCAGAGCCATTTGTTCTGGCGTCTTCACAGCCAAACACCTCTTGCACCAGGGAAGACTGAATAAAGCAGTCCCTTGGGCTACCTTTTTTTGACTCTAAGGAAGAGGGAGGAGAGCCATTTTTCTGGCGTCGTCACAGCCAAACACCTCTTGCACCAGGAAAGACTGCAGAAGCAGTCCCTTGGGCTACCTTTTTTGACTCTAAGGAAGAGACCCTGCAAGGCTGCATCTGGCTGAAAATCACAAGGGGCTGGGAAGTGATACCTGGAAAGTCAGTGAAAGAGGCCACAGTGCCTAGGCTCCAAAGCCCAGGTAAGGCTTCGACAGTGCCCTGGAACGTGAAGGCACACTCCACAGCGCTTTTTCCCCATGTCTGCTCTGTAGCAGAGAGCTCTGGAGACTAGGTCTGTTCTGACTGGGAAACTGAGGCCCTGGGAGCAGAGCCATTGTTCTGGCGTCTTCACAGCCAAACACCTCTTGCACCAGGGAAGACTGAATAAGCAGTCCCTTGGGCTACCTTTTTTGACTCTAAGGAAGAGACCCTGCAAGGCTGCATCTGGCTGAAAATCACAAGGGGCTGGGAAGTGATACCTGGAATGTCAGTGAAAGAGGCCACAGTGCCTAGGCCCCAAAGCACCCGGTAGGGCTTCCCCAAGGCAGGGAGCCTCAAGGAACCCTCCTCAGAGCTATTTCCCCATGTCTGCTCTGTAGCAGAGAGCTCTGGAGACTAGGTCTGTTCTGACTGGGAAACTGAGGCCCTGGGAGCAGAGCCATTGTTCTGGCGTCTTCACAGCCAAACACCTCTTGCACCAGGGAAGACTGAATAAGCAGTCCCTTGGGCTACCTTTTTTGACTCTAAGGAAGAGACCCTGCAAGGCTGCATCTGGCTGAAAATCACAAAGGGCTGGGAAGTGATACCTGGAAAGTCAGTGAAAGAGGCCACAGTGCCTAGGCCCCAGCACCCGTGTAGGGCTTCCACAAGGCAGGGAGCGTCAAGGAACCCTCCTCAGAGCTATTTCCCCATGTCGGCTCTGTAGCAGAGAGCTCTGGAGACTAGGTCTGTTCTGACTGGGAAACTGAGTCCCTGGGAGCAGAGCCATTGTTCTGGCGTCTTCACAGCCAAACACCTCTTGCACCAGGGAAGACTGAATAAGCAGTCCCTTGGGCTACCTTTTTTGACTCTAAGGAAGAGTCCCTGCAAGGCTGCATCTGGATGAAAATCACAAGGGGCTGGGAAGTAATACCTGGAAAGTCAGTGAAAGAGGCCACAGTGCCTACGCCCCAGCACACTTGTAGGGCTTCCCCAAGGCAGGGAGCCTCAAGGAACCCTCCTCAGAGCTATTTCCCCATGTCTGCTCTGTAGCAGAGAGCTCTGGAGACTAGGTCTGTTCTGACTGGGAAACTGAGGCCCTGGGAGCAGAGCCATTGTTCTGGCGTCTTCACAGCCAAACACCTCTTGCACCAGGGAAGACTGAATAAGCAGTCCCTTGGGCTACCTTTTTTGACTCTAAGGAAGAGACCCTGCAAGGCTGCATCTGGCTGAAAATCACAAGGGGCTGGGAAGTGATACCTGGAAAGTCAGTGAAAGAGGCCACAGTGCCTAGGCTCCAAAGCCCAGGTAAGGCTTCGACAGTGCCCTGGAACGTGAAGGCACCCTCCACAGCGCTTTTTCCCCATGTCTGCTCTGTAGCAGAGAGCTTTGGAGACTAGGTCTGTTCTGACTGGGAAACTGAGGCCCTGGGAACAGAGCCATTGTTCTGGCGTCTTCACAGCCAAACACCTCTTGCACCAGGGAAGACTGAATAAGCAGTCCCTTGGGCTACCTTTTTTGACTCTAAGGAAGAGACCCTGCAAGGCTGCATCTGGCTGAAAATCACAAGGTGCTGGGAAGTGATACCTGGAAAGTCAGTGAAAGAGGCCACAGTGCCTAGGCCCCAGCACCCGGGTAAGGCTTCCCAGTGCAGGGAACCTCAAGGAACCCTCCTCAGAGCTATTTTCCCCCCATGTCTGCTCTGTAGCAGAGAGCTCTGGAGACTAGGTCTGTTCTGACTGGGAAACTGAGGCCCTGGGAGCAGAGCCATTTTTCTGGCGTCTTCACAGCCAAACACCTCTTGCACCAGGGAAGACTGAATAAGCAGTCCCTTGGGCTACCTTTTTTGACTCTAAGGAAGAGACCCTGCAAGGCTGCATCTGGCTGAAAATCACAAGGGGCTGGGAAGTGATACCTGGAAAGTCAGTGAAAGAGGCCACAGTGCCTAGGCTCCAAAGCCCAGGTAAGGCTTCGACAGTGCCCTGGAACGTGAAGGCACCCTCCACAGCGCTTTTTCCCCATGTCTGCTCTGTAGCAGAGAGCTCTGGAGACTAGGTCTGTTCTGACTGGGAAACTGAGGCCCTGGGAGCAGAGCCATTGTTCTGGCGTCTTCACAGCCAAACACCTCTTGCACCAGGGAAGACTGAATAAGCAGTCCCTTGGGCTACCTTTTTTGACTCTAAGGAAGAGACCCTGCAAGGCTGCATCTGGCTGAAAATCACAAGGGGCTGGGAAGTGATACCTGGAAAGTCAGTGAAAGAGGCCACAGTGCCTAGGCTCCAAAGCCCAGGTAGGCTTCGACAGTGCCCTGGAACGTGAAGGCACCCTCCACAGCGCTTTTTCCCCATGTCTGCTCTGTAGCAGAGAGCTCTGGAGACTAGGTCTGTTCTGACTGGGAAACTGAGGCCCTGGGAGCAGAGCCATTGTTCTGGCGTCTTCACAGCCAAACACCTCTTGCACCAGGGAAGACTGAATAAGCAGTCCCTTGGGCTACCTTTTTTGACTCTAAGGAAGAGACCCTGCAAGGCTGCATCTGGCTGAAAATCACAAGGGGCTGGGAAGTGATACCTGGAAAGTCAGTGAAAGAGGCCACAGTGCCTAGGCCCCAGCACCCGGGTAGGGCTTCCCCAAGTCAGGGAGCCTCAAGGAACCCTCCTCAGAGCTATTTCCCCATGTCTGCTCTGTAGCAGAGAGCTCTGGAGACTAGGTCTGTTCTGACTGGGAAACTGAGGCCCTGGGAGCAGAGCCATTGTTCTGGCGTCTTCACAGCCAAACACCTCTTGCACCAGGGAAAACTGAATAAGCAGTCCCTTGGGCTACCTTTTTTGACTCTAAGGAAGAGACCCTGCAAGGCTGCATCTGGCTGAAAATCACAAGGGGCTGGGAAGTGATACCTGGAAAGTCAGTGAAAGAGGCCACAGTGCCTAGGCTCCAAAGCCCAGGTAAGGCTTCGACAGTGCCCTGGAACGTGAAGGCACCGTCCACAGCGCTTTTTCCCCATGTCTGCTCTGTAGCAGAGAGCTCTGGAGACTAGGTCTGTTCTGACTGGGAAACTGAGGCCCTGGGAGCAGAGCCATTGTTCTGGCGTCTTCACAGCCAAACACCTCTTGCACCAGGGAAGACTGAATAAGCAGTCCCTTGGGCTACCTTTTTTGACTCTAAGGAAGAGACCCTGCAAGGCTGCATCTGGCTGAAAATCACAAGGGGCTGGAAAGTGATACCTGGAAAGTCAGTGAAAGAGGCCACAGTGCCTAGGCCCCACCACCCGGGTAGGGCTTCCCCAAGCCAGGGAACCTCAAGGAACACTCCTCAGAGCTATTGCCCCGTGTGTGCTCTGTAGCAGAGAGTTCTGGAGACTAGGTCTGTTCTGACTGGGAAACTGAGGCCCTGGGATCAGACCCATTGTTGTGGCTTCTTAACAGACAAAACACCTGTTGCACCAGGGAAGCTTGAATAAGCACTCCCTTGGGCTACCTTTTATGACTTTAAGGAAGAGACCTGCCAGGCTGCATTTGGCTGAAAATCACAAAGGGCTGGAAAGTGATACCTGGAAAGTCAGTGGAAGAGGCCACAGTGCCTAGGCTCCCCAGCACCCCAGGGGAGGTAGGGCTTCCCCAAGCCAGTGTGCCACTCAAGGAACACTCCTCAGAGCTATTGCCCCATGTGTGCTCTGCTCTGTAGCAGAGAGCTCTGGAGACTAGGTCTGTTCTGACTGGGAAACTGAGGCCCTGGGAGCAGACCCCATTGTTGTGGCGTCTTAACAGACAAACACCTCTTGCACCAGGGAAGCCTGAATAAGCACTCCCTTGGGCTATCTTTTATGACTCTAAGGAAGAGACCCTGCTAGGCTCCATTTGGTTGAAAAGCACAAGGGGCTGGAAAATGCTAGCTGGAAAGTCAGTGGTAGGGGCCATTGTGCCTAGGCCCCACCGCCTCGGTAGGGCTTCCCCAAGCCCGTGAACGTCAAGGCACCCTCCTAAGAGCTAATGCCCCATGTGTGCTCAGTAGCAGAGAGCTCTGGAGACTAGGTCTGTTCTGACTAGGAAACTGAGGCCCTGGGAGCAAACCCATTGTTGTCCCTTCATAACAGCCAAACACCTGTTTCACCAGGGAAGACTGAATAAGCACTCCCTTGGGCTACCTTTTTTGACTCTAAGGAAGAGACCCTGCCAGGCTGCCTTTGGCTGAAAATCACAAGGGGCTGGAAAGTGCTACCTGGAAAGTCAGTGGAAGAAGGCACACAGTGCCTAGGCCCCACCGCCCGGGTAGGGCTTCCCCAAGCAAGGGAACCTCAAGGAACACTCCTCAGAGCTATTGCCCCATGTGTGCTCTGTAGCAGAGAGCTCTGGAAATTACTAAGGCTGTTCTGACTGGGAAACTGATGCCCTGGAAGCAGACCCATTGCTGTGGCTTCTTAACAGACAAACACTTCTTCCACCAGGGAAGCTTGAATAAACACTCCCTTGGGCTATCTTTTATGTCTCTAAGGAAGAGACCCTGCCAGGCTGCCTTTGGCTGAAAATCAGAAGTGGATGGAAAGTGCTACCTGGAAAGTCAGTGGAAGAGGACACAGTGCCTGGGCCCCACCGCCCGAGTAGGGCTTCCCCAAGCCAGGGAACCTCAAGGAACCCTCCTCAGAGCTATTTTCCCCCATATGTGCTCTGTAGCAGAGAGCTCTAGATACTAGGTCTGTTCTGACTGGGAAACTCAGGCCCTGGGAGCAGACCCATTATTGTGGCTTCTTAACAGCCAAACAACTCTTGCACCAGGGAAGCCTGAATAAGCACTCCCTTGGGCTACCTTTTATGACTCTAAGGAAGAGACCCTGCCAGGCTGTCTTTGGCTCAAAATCACAAGGGGCTGGAAAGTGCTACCTGGAAAGTCAGTGGAAGAGGCCATAGTGCCTAGGGCCCTCTGCCCGGGTGGGGCTTCCCCAAGCCGGGGTACCTAAAGGAACCCTCCTCAGCTATTGCCCCATGTGTCCTCTGTAGTAGCAGAGAGCTCTGGAGACTACTAGGTCTGTTCTGACTGGGAAACTGAGACCCTGGGAGCAGACCCATTGTTGTGCTTTCTTCTTACACACACAAACACCTCTTGCACCAGGGAAGCTTGAATAAGCACTCCCTTGGGTTACCTTTTTTGACTCTAAGGAAGAGACCCTGCCAGGCTGCCTTTGGCTGAAAATCACAAGGGGCTGGAAAGTGCTACCTGGAAAGTCAGTGGAAGAGATCACAGTGCCTAGGTGCCATCGCCGGGGTAGGGCTTCCCCAAGCCAGGGAACCTCAAGGAACACTCCTCAGAGCTATTGCCCCATGTGTGCTCTGTAGCAGAGAGCTCTGGAGACTAGGTCTGTTCTGACTGGGAAACTGAGGCCCTGGGAGCAGAGCCATTGTTCTGGCGTCTTCACAGCCAAACACCTCTTGCACCAGGGAAGACTGAATAAGCAGTCCCTTGGGCTACCTTTTTTGACTCTAAGGAAGAGACCCTGCAAGGCTGCATCTGGCTGAAAATCACAAGGGGCTGGGAAGTGATACCTGGAAAGTCAGTGAAAGAGGCCACAGTGCCTAGGCTCCAAAGCCCAGGTAAGGCTTCGACAGTGCCCTGAAACGTGAAGGCACCCTCCACAGCGCTTTTTCCCCATGTCTGCTCTGTAGCAGAGAGCTCTGGAGACTAGGTCTGTTCTGACTGGGAAACTGAGGCCCTGGGAGCAGAGCCATTGTTTTGGCGTCTTCACAGCCAAACACCTCTTGCACCAGGGAAGACTGAATAAGCAGTCCCTTGGGCTACCTTCTTTGACTCTAAGGAAGAAAACCTGCAAGGGTGCATCTGGCTGAAAATCACAAGGGGCTGGGAAGTGATACCTGGAAAGTCAGTGAAAGAGGCCACAGTGCCTAGGTCCCACCGCCCGGATAGGGATTCCCCAAGCCAGGGAATCTCAAAAAACACTCCTCAGAGCTATTGCCCCATGTGTGCTCCATAGCAGAGAGCTCTGGAGACTTCTAGGTCTGTTCTGACTGGGAAACTGAGACCCTGGGAGCAGACCCATTGTTGTGCCTTCTTAACAGACAAACACCTCTTGCACCAGGGAAGCTTGAATAAGCACTCCCTTGGGTTACCTTTTATGACTCTAAGGAAGAAACCCTGCCAGGCTGCCTTTGGCTGAAAATCACAAGGGGTTGGAAAGTGCTACCTGGAAAGTCAGTGGAAGATATCACAGTGCCTAGGTGCCACCGCAGGGGTAGGGCTTCCCCAAGCCAGGGAACCTCAAGGAACACTCCTCAGAGCTATTGCCCCGTGTGTGCACTGTAGCAGAGAGTTCTGGAGACTAGGTCTGTTCTGACTGGGAAACTGAGGCCCTGGGATCAGACCCATTCTTGTGGCTTCTTAAGAGACAAACACCTGTTGCACCAGGGAAGCTTGAATAAACACTCCCTTGGGCTACCTTTTATGACTTTAAGGAAGAGACACTGCCAGGCTGCATTTGGCTGAAAATCACAAGGTGCTGGAAAGTACTACCTGAAAAGTCAGTGGAAGAGGCCACAGTGCCTAGGCGCTACCACCCGGGTAGGGCTTCCCCAAGCCAGTGAATCTCAAGGAACACTCCTCAGAGCTATTGCCCCATGTGTGCTCTGTAACAGTGAGCTCTGGAGACTAGGTATGTTCTGACTGGGAAACTGAATCCCTGGGAGCAGACCCATTGTTGTGGCTTCTTAACAGACAAATACCTCTTGCACCAGGGGAGCCTGAGTAAGCACTCCCTTGGGCTACCATTTATGACTCGAAGGAAGAGACCCTGCCAGGCTGCCTTTAACTGAAAATCACAAGCGGCTGGAAAGTGCTACCTGGAAAGTCAGTGGTAGAGGCCACAGTGCCTAGGCCCCACCGCCCGGGTAGGGCTTCCCCAAGCCGGGGAAGCTCAAGGAACACTCCTCAGAGCTATTGCCCCATGTGTGCTCTGTAGAAGAGAGCTCTGGAGACTAGGTCTGTTCTGACTGGGAAACTGAGGCGCTGGGAGCAGACCCATTGTTGTGGTTACTTAACAGACAAACACCTCTTGCACCAGGGAAGCCTGAATAAGCACTCCCTTGGGCTATCTTTTATGACTCTAAGGAAAAGACCCTGCTAGGCTCCATTTGGTTGAAAAGCACAAGGGGCTGGAAAGTGCTAGCTGGAAAGTCAGTGGTAGGGGCCATTGTGCCTAGGCCCCACCGCCTCGGTAGGGCTTCCCCAAGCCCGTGAACGTCAAGGCACCCTCCTAAGAGCTAATGCCCCATGTGTGCTCAGTAGCAGAGAGCTCTGGATACTAGGCCTGGTCTGACTAGGAAACTGAGGCCTGAAAGCAAACCCATTGTTGTCCCTTCATAACAGCAAACACGTGTTTCGCCAGGGAAGACTGGATAAGAACTCCCTTGGGCTACCTTTTATGACTCTAAGGAAGAGATCCTGCCAGGCTGCCTTTGGCTGAAAATCACAAGGGGCTGGAAAGTGCTACCTGGAAAGTCAGTGGAAGAGATCACCGTGCCTAGGTGCCACCGCATGGGTAGAGCTTCCCCAAGCCAGGAAACCTTAAGGAACACTCCTCAGAGCTATTGCCCCATGTGTACTCTGTATCAGAGAACTATGGAGAGAAGGTCTGTTCTGACTGGGAAACTGAGGCCCTGGGATCAGACCCATTATTGTGGCTTCTTAACAGGCAAACACCTCTTGCACCAGGGAAGCTTGAATAAGCACTCCCTTGGGCTACCTTTTATGACTCTAAGAAGAGACCCTTCCAGGCTGCTTTTGGCTGAAAATCACAAGGGGCTGGAAAGTGCTACCTGGAAAGTCAGTGGAAGAAGCCACAGTGCCTAGGCCCCACCACCCGAATAGGGCTTCCCCAAGCCAGGGAACCTCAAGGAACACTCCTTGGATGTATTGCCACATGTGTGCTCTGTAGCAGAAAGCTCTGGAGAGTAGGTCTGTTCTGTCTGGGAATCTGAGGCCCTGGGAGCAGACCCATTGTTGTGGCTACTTAACAGACAAACACCTTTTGCACCAGGAAAGCTTGAATAAGTACTCCCTTGGGCTACCTTTTATGACTCTAAGGAAGAGACCCTGCCAGGCTGCCTCAGGCTGAAAATCACAACGGGCTGGAAAGTGCTACCTGGAAAGTCAGAGAAAGAGGCCACAGTGCCTAGGCCCCACCGTCCGCGTAGGGCTTCCTCAAGCCAGGGAACCTCAAGGAACACTCCTCAGAACTATTGCCCCATGTGTGCTCTGTAACAGAGGGCTCTGGAGGCTACTAGGTCTGTTCTGACTGGAAACTGAGGACCTCGGAACTGGCCCATTGCTGTGGTTTCTTAACAGACAAACACCTCTTGCACCAGGGAAGCTTCAATAAGCACTACCATGGGCTACCTTTTATGACTCCAACGAAGAGACACTGCCAGGCTGCCTTTTTGCTGAAAATCACAAGGGGCCGGAAAGTGCTACCTGGAAAGTCAGTGGAAGAGATCACAGTGCCTAGGCCCCACCACCCGAGTAGGGCTTCTCCAAGCCAGGAAATCTCAAGGAACACTCCTCAGAGCTATTGCCCCATGTCTGCTCTGTAGCAGCCAGCTCAGGAGACTACTAGGTCTGTTCTGACTGGGAAACTGAGGCCCTGGGGGCAGATCCATTGTTGTGGCTACTTAACAGACAAACACCTCTTGCACCAGGGAAGTCTGAATAAGCACTACCTTGGGCTATCTTTTATGACTCTAAGGAAGAGACCCTGCCAGGCTCCATTTGGTGGTAAATCACAAGGGGCTGGAAAGTGCTAGCTGGAAAGTCAGTGGTAGGGGCCATTGTGCCTAGGCCCCACCGCCCCGGTAGGGCTTCCCCAAGCCCGTGAACGTCAAGGCACCCTCCTCAGAGCTAATGCCCCATGTGTGCTCTGTAGCAGAGAGCTCTGGATACTAGGCCTGGTCTGACTAGGAAACTGAGGCCTGAAGGCAAACCCATTGTTGTCCCTTCATAACAGGGAACACCTGTTTCGCCAGGGAAGATTGGATAAGCACTCCCTTGGGCTGCCTTTTATGACTCTAAGGAAGAGAACCTGCCAGACTACCTTTGGCTGAAAATCACAAGTGGCTGGAAAGTGCTACGTGGAAAGTCAGGGGAAGAGGCCACAGTGCCTAGGCCGGGGAAAGTCAGTGGAAGAGGCCACAGTGCCTAGGCCGCACCGCCCGGGTAGGGCTTCCCCAAGCCAGGGAACCTCAAGGAACACTCCTCAGAGCTATTGCTCCATGTGTGCTCTGTAGCAGAGAGCTCTGGAGACTAGGTCTGTTCTGTCGGGAAAACTGAGGCCCTGGGAGCAGACCCATTGTTGTGGCTTCTTAACAGACAAAAACCTCTTGTACCAGGAAGCCTGAATAAGCACTCCCTTGGGTGACCTCTTATGGCTGTAAGAAAGAGACCCTGCCAGGCTGTCTTTGGCTGAAAATCACAAGGGGCTGGAAAGTGCTACCTGGAAATTCAGTGGAAGAGGCCACAGTGCCTAGGCCCTACCGCCCGGGAAGGGCTTCCGCAAGCCAGGGAACCTCAAGAAACACTCCTCAGAGCTATTGCCCTATGTGTGCTCTGTATCAGAGTTCTCTGGAGACTACTAGGTCTTTTCTGACTGGAAACTGAGGCACTCGGAACAGACCCATTGCTGTGGCTTCTTAACAGACAAACACCTTTGCACCAGGGAAGCTTGAATGAGAACTTCCTTGGGCTACCTTTTATGACTCTGAGGAAGAGACCCTGCCAGGCTGTCTTTGGCTGAAAATTACAAGGCCCTGAAAAGTGCTACCTGGAAAGTCAGTGGAAGAGGCCACAGTGCCTAGGCCCCACCGCCCGGGAAGAGCTTCCCCAAGCCAGGGAACATCAAGGAACACTCCTCAGAGCTGTTGCCCCATGTGTGCTCTGTAGCAGCCAGCTCTGGAGACTACTAGGTCTGTTCTGACTGGGAAACTGAGGCCCTGGGAGCAGATCCATTGTTGTGGCTTCTTAACAGACAAACACCTCTTGCACCAGGGGAGCCTGAATAAGCACTCCTTTGGGCTACCTTTTATGACTCTAAGGAAGAGACTCTGCCAGGCTGCCTTTGGCTGAAAATCACAAGGGGCTGGAAAGGGCTACCTGGAAAGTCAGGGGAAGAGCCCACAGTGCCTAGGCCCCACCGCCCGGGTAGGGCTTCCCCAAGCGGGGGAAACTCAAGGAACACGCCTCAGAGCTGTTGTCAGATGTGTGCTCTGTAGCAGAGAGCTCTGGAGACTAGGTCTGTTCTGGCTGGGAAACTTAGGCCCTGGGAGAAGACCCATTGTTGTGGCTTCTTAACAGACAACCACCTCTTGCACCAGGGAAGCTTGAATAAGCACTCCCCTGGGTTACTTTTTATGACTCTACGGAAGAGACCCTGCCAGGCTGCGTTTTTGCTGAAAATCACAAGGGGCTGGAAAGTGCTACCTGGAAAGTCAGTGGAAGAGATCACAGTGCCTAGGTGCCACCGCCGAGGTAGGGCTTCCCCAAGCAAGGGAACTTCAAGGAACACTCCTCAGAGCTATTGCCACATGTGTGCTCTGTATCAGAGAGCTGTGGAGACTAGGTCTGTTCTTACTGGGAAACTGAGGCCCTGGGATTAGACTCATTGTTGTGGCTTCTTAACAGACAAACACCTCTTGCACCAGGGAAGCTTGAATAAGCACTCCCTTGGGCTACCTTTTATGACTCTAAGAAGAGACCCTGCCAGGCTGCCTTTGGCTGAAAATCACAAGGGGCTGGAAAGTGCTACCTGGAAAGTCAGTGGAAGAAGCCACTGCCTAGGCCCCACCAACCGAGTAGGGCTTCCCCAAGCCAGGGAACCTCAAGGATCACTCCTAAGATCTATTGCCACATGTGTGCTCTGTGGCAGAGAGCTCTGGATACTAGGTCTGTTCTGTTTGGGAATCTGAGGCCCTGGGAGCAGACCCATTGCTTTGGCTTCTTAACAGACAAAAACCACTTGTACCAGGGAAGCCTGAATAAGCACTCCCTTGGGCTACCTTTTTTGACTCTAAGGAAGAGACCCTGCAAGGCTGCATCTGGCTGAAAATCATAAGGGGCTGGAAAATGCTACCTGGAAAGTCAGTGGAAGAGGCCACAGTGCCTAGGCTCCAAAGCCCAGGTAGGTCTTCCCCAAGGCAGGGAGCCTCAAGGAAGCCTCCTCAGACCTATTTCCCCATGTGGCTCTGACTAGGTCTGTTCTGACTGGAAAAGTGAGACCCTGCAATTGTTCTGGCTGCAAACACCTCTTGCACCAGGGAAAATAAGCACAAGGGGCTACCTGGGAAGAGATGCAAGGCTGCATCTGGCTGAAAATCACAAGGGGCTGAAAGTGATACCTGGAAACAGTGCCTAGGCCCAGTGCCTAGGCTCCAAAGCCCAGGTAAGGCTTCGACAGTGCCCTGGAACGTGAAGGCACCCTCCACAGCGCTTTTTCCCCATGTCTGCTCTGTAGCAGAGAGCTCTGGAGACTAGGTCTGTTCTGACTGGGAAAGTGAGGCCCTGGGAGCAGAGCCATTGTTCTGGCGTCTTCACAGCCAAACACCTCTTGCACCAGGGAAGACTGAATAAGCAGTCCCTTGGGCTACCTTTTTTGACTCTAAGGAAGAGACCCTGCAAGGCTGCATCTGGCTGAAAATCACAAGGGGCTGGGAAGTGATACCTGGAAAGTCAGTGAAAGAGGCCACAGTGCCTAGGCTCCAAAGCCCAGGTAAGGCTTCGACAGTGCCCTGGAACGTGAAGGCACCCTCCACAGCGCTTTTTCCCCATGTCTGCTCTGTAGCAGAGAGCTCTGGAGACTAGGTCTGTTCTGACTGGGAAACTGAGGCCCTGGGAGCAGAGCCATTGTTCTGGCGTCTTCACAGCCAAACACCTCTTGCACCAGGGAAGACTGAATAAGCAGTCCCTTGGGCTACCTTTTTTTTGACTCTAAGGAAGAGACCCTGCAAGGCTGCATCTGGCTGAAAATCACAAGGGGGGCTGGGAAGTGATACCTGGAAAGTCAGTGAAAGAGGCCACAGTGCCTAGGCTCCAAAGCCCAGGTAAGGCTTCGACAGTGCCCTGGAACCTCAAGGAACCCTCCACAGAGCTATTTTTTCCCCATGTCTGCTCTGTAGCAGAGAGCTCTGGAGACTAGGTCTGTTCTGACTGGGAAAAACTGAGGCCCTGGGAGCAGAGCCATTGTTCTGGCGTCTTCACAGCCAAACACCTCTTGCACCAGGGAAGACTGAATAAGCAGTCCCTTGGGCTACCTTTTTTTTGACTCTAAAGGAAGAGACCCTGCAAGGCTGCATCTGGCTGAAAATCACAAGGGGCTGGGAAGTGATACCTGGAAAGTCAGTGAAAGAGGGCCACAGTGCCTAGGCTCCAAAGCCCAGGTAGGGCTTCCCCAGTGCAGGGAGCCTGAAGGAACCCTCCTCAGAGCTTTTTCCCCATGTCTGCTCTGTAGCAGAGAGCTCTGGAGACTAGGTCTGTTCTGACTGGGAAACTGAGGCCCTGGGAGCAGAGCCATTGTTCTGGCGTCTTCACAGCCAAACACCTCTTGCACCAGGGAAGACTGAATAAGCAGTCCCTTGGGCTACCTTTTTTGACTCTAAGGAAGAGACCCTGCAAGGCTGCATCTGGCTGAAAAATCACAAGGGGCTGGGAAGTGATACCTGGAAAGTCAGTGAAAGAGGCCACAGTGCCTAGGCTCCAAAGCCCAGGTAAGGCTTCGACAGTGCCCTGGAACGTCAAGGCACCCTCCACAGCGCTTTTTCCCCATGTCTGCTCTGTAGCAGAGAGCTCTGGAGACTAGGTCTGTTCTGACTGGGAAACTGAGGCCCTGGGAGCAGAGCCATTGTTCTGGCGTCTTCACAGCCAAACACCTCTTGCACCAGGGAAGACTGAATAAGCAGTCCCTTGGGCTACCTTTTTTGACTCTAAGGAAGAGACCCTGCAAGGGCTGCATCTGGCTGAAAATCACAAGGGGCTGGGAAGTGATACCTGGAAAGTCAGTGAAAGAGGCCACAGTGCCTAGGCTCCCAAAAGCCCAGGTAGGGCTTCGACAGTGCCCTGGAACGTCAAGGCACCCTCCACAGAGCTTTTTCCCCATGTCTGCTCTGTAGCAGAGAGCTCTCTGGAGAGACTAGGTCTGTTCTGACTGGGAAACTGAGGCCCTGGGAGCAGAGCCATTGTTCTGGCGTCTTCACAGCCAAACACCTCTTGCACCAGGGAAGACTGAATAAGCAGTCCCTTGGGCTACCTTTTTTGACTCTAAGGAAGAGACCCTGCAAGGCTGCATCTGGCTGAAAATCACAAGGGGCTGGGAAGTGATACCTGGAAAGTCAGTGAAAGAGGCCACAGTGCCTAGGCTCCCAAAGCCCAGGTAAGGCTTCGACAGTGCCCTGGAACGTGAAGGCAAGGAACCCTCCACAGCGCTTTTCCCCATGTCTGCTCTGTAGCAGAGAGCTCTGGAGACTAGGTCTGTTCTGACTGGGAAACTGAGGCCCTGGGAGCAGAGCCCATTGTTCTGGCGTCTTCACAGCCAAACACCTCTTGCACCAGGGAAGACTGAATAAGCAGTCCCTTGGGCTACCTTTTTTGACTCTAAGGAAGAGACCCTGCAAGGCTGCATCTGCTGAAAATCACAAGGGGGCTGGGAAGTGATACCTGGAAAGTCAGTGAAAGAGGCCACAGTGCCTAGGCTCCAAAGCCCAGGTAAGGCTTCGACAGTGCCCTGGAACGTGAAGGCACCCTCCTCAGAGCTATTTTTCCCATGTCTGCTCTGTAGCAGAGAGCTCTGGAGACTAGGTCTGTTCTGACTGGGAAACTGAGGCCCTGGGAGCAGAGCCATTGTTCTGGCGTCTTCACAGCCAAACACCTCTTGCACCAGGGAAGACTGAATAAGCAGTCCCTTGGGCTACCTTTTTTGACTCTAAGGAAGAGACCCTGCAAGGCTGCATCTGGCTGAAAATCACAAGGGGCTGGGAAGTGATACCTGGAAAAGTCAGTGAAAGAGGCCACAGTGCCTAGGCCCCAAAGCCCAGGTAGGGCTTCCCCAGTGCCAGGGAACCTCAAGGCACCCCTCCTCAGAGCTTTTTTCCCCATGTCTGCTCTGTAGCAGAGAGCTCTGGAGACTAGGTCTGTTCTGACTGGGAAACTGAGGCCCTGGGAGCAGAGCCATTGTTCTGGCGTCTTCACAGCCAAACACCTCTTGCACCAGGGAAGACTGAATAAGCAGTCCCTTGGGCTACCTTTTTTGACTCTAAGGAAGAGACCCTGCAAGGCTGCATCTGGCTGAAAAATCACAAGGGGCTGGGAAGTGATACCTGGAAAGTCAGTGAAAGAGGCCACAGTGCCTAGGCTCCAAAGCCCAGGTAAGGCTTCGACAGTGCCCTGGAACGTGAAGGCACCCTCCACAGCGCTTTTTCCCCCATGTCTGCTCTGTAGCAGAGAGCTCTCTGAGACTAGGTCTGTTCTGACTGGGAAACTGAGGCCCTGGGAGCAGAGCCATTGTTCTGGCGTCTTCACAGCCAAACACCTCTTGCACCAGGGAAGACTGAATAAGCAGTCCCTTGGGCTACCTTTTTTGACTCTAAGGAAGAGACCCTGCAAGCTGCATCTGGCTGAAAATCACAAGGGGCTGGGAAGTGATACCTGGAAAGTCAGTGAAAGAGGCCCACAGTGCCTAGGCTCCAAAGCCCAGGTAAGGCTTCGACAGTGCCCTGGAACCTGAAGGCACCCTCCACAGCGCTTTTTTCCCCATGTCTGCTCTGTAGCAGAGAGCTCTGGAGACTAGGTCTGTTTCTGACTGGGAAAACTGAGGCCCTGGGAGCAGAGCATTGTTCTGGGCTCTTCACAGCCAAACACCTCTTGCACCAGGGAGACTGAATAAGCAGTCCCTTGGGCTACCTTTTTTGACTCTAAGGAAGAGACCCTGCAAGGCTGCATCTGGCTGAAAATCACAAAGGGGCTGGAAGTGAATGGAAAGCAGTCCCTTGGGCTACCTTTTTTGGCTCTAAGCCCAGGTAAGAGACAGTGCCCTGGAACGTGAAGGCACCCTCCAAGGCTGCCCCATGTCTGCTCTGAAAGCAGAGAGCTCTGGAGACTAGGGGCTGGGAAACTGAGGCCCTGGGAGCAGATACCTGGAAAGTCAGTGAAAAAGCAGGCCATTGTTCAAAAGACTGAGGGGCTACCTTTTTTGACTCTAAGGAAGAGACCCTGCAAGGCTGCATCTGGCTGAAAATCACAAGGGGCTGGGAAGTGATACCTGGAAAGTCAGTGAAAGAGGCCACAGTGCCTAGGCTCCAAAGCCCTGGTAAGGCTTCGACAGACCCTGGAAACTGAAGGCCCCTCCAGCAGAGCTTTTTCCCCATGTCTGCTCTGTAGCAGAGACAGCTCTGGAGACTAGGGAAGTTCTGACTGGGAAACAGTGAGGCCCTGGGAGCAGAGCCATTGTTGACTGGCGTCTTCACAGCCAAACACCTCTTGCATCTTGCTGAAGGGAAGACTGAATAAGCAGTCCCTTGGGCTACCTTTTTTGACTCTAAGGAAGAGACCCTGCAAGGCTGCCTAGGGCTGAAAAAGCTGCATCTGGCTGTGAAACCTGGAAAGTGAACTGGGAAGTGAAACCCAGTCCTCAAAGCCCTCAGTGAAAGAGGTCCTGCTCTGTAGCAGAGAGCTCTGGAGACCCGGTCAGAGAGCTTCCCCCTGTCTGGAAAGCAGAGAGCCTGGGAGGTCTGTTCTGACTGCCCAACAGTTTGTAAGGCTTCCCAGAGCTGCTGTTCTGTAGCTTCTTCACAGTAGCAACAGCCTAACACCTCTTTGCACTGGGAAGGACTGACTGAATGGAAGCAGAGCCATTGTTCTGGCGTCTTCACAGCCAAACACCTCTTGCACCAGGGAAGGAAATAAGCAGTCCCTTGGGCTACCTTTTTTGACTCTGGAAGAAAAGACCCTGCAGGGCTGCATCTGGCTGAAAATCACAAGGGGCTGGGAAGTGATACCTGGAAAGTCAGTGAAAGAGGCCACAGTGCCTAGGCTCCAAAGCCCCAGGTAAGGGCTTCGACCACAGTGCCCTGGAACGTGAAGGCACCCTCCACAGCGCTTTTTTCCCCATGTCTGCTCTGTAGCAGAGAGAGCTCTGGAGACTAGGTCTGTTCTGACTGGGAAAAACTGACTGAGGCCCTGGGAGCAGAGCCATTGTTCTGGCGTCTTTCACAGCCAAAACACCTCTTGCACCAGGGAAGACTGAATAAGCAGTCCCTTGGGCTACCTTTTTTGACTCTAAGGAAGAGACCCTGCAAGGCTGCATCTGGCTGAAAATCACAAGGGGCTGGGGAAGTGATACCTGGAAAGTCAGTGAAAGAGGCCACAGTGCCTAGGCTCCAAAGCACCAGGTAAGGCTTCTTCGACAGTGCCCTGGGAACGTGAAGGCACCCTCCACAGCGCTTTTTTTTTCATGTCTGCTCTGTAGCAGAGAGCTCTGGAGACTAGGTCTGTTCTGACTGGGAAAACTGAGGCCCTGGGAGCAGAGCCATTGTTCTGGCGTCTTCACAGCCAAAACACCTCTTGCACCAGGGAAGACTGAATAAGCAGTCCCTTGGGCTACCTTTTTTTGACTCTAAGGAAGAGACCCTGCAAGGCTGCATCTCTGGCTGAAAATCACAAGGGGCTGGGAAGTGATACCTGGAAAGTCAGTGAAAGAGGCCACAGTGCCTAGGCCCCAAAGCCCCAGGGGTAGGGCTTCGACAAGGCAGGGGAACGTCAAGGCACCCTCCTCAGAGCTATTTCCCCATGTCTGCTCTGTAGCAGAGAGCTCTGGAGACTAGGTCTGTTCTGACTGGGAAACTGAGGCCCTGGGAGCAGAGCCATTGTTCTGGCGTCTTCACAGCCAGCCAAACACCTCTTGCACCAGGGAAGACTGAATAAGCAGTCCCTTGGGCTACCTTTTTTGACTCTAAGGAAGAGACCCTGCAAGGCTGCATCTGGCTGAAAATCACAAGGGGCTGGGAAGTGATACCTGGAAAGTCAGTGAAAGAGGCCACAGTGCCTAGGCTCCAAAGCCCAGGTAAGGCTTCCCCAGTGCCCTGAGAACGTGAAGGAACCCTCCACAGAGCTTTTTCCCCCATGTCTGCTCTGTAGCAGAGAGAGCTCTGGAGACTAGGTCTGTTCTGACTGGGAAAACTGAGGCCCTGGGAGCAGAGCCATTGTTCTGGGCGTCTTCACAGCCAAAAAACCCTCTTGCACCAGGGAAGACTGAATAAGCAGTCCCTTGGGCTACCTTTTTTTGACTCTAAGGAAGAGACCCTGCAAGGCTGCATCTGGCTGAAAATCACAAGGGGCTGGGAAGTGATACCTGGAAAAGTCAGTGAAAGAGGCCACAGTGCCTAGGCCCCCAAAGCCCAGGTAAGGCTTTCGACAGTGCCCTGGAACGTGAAGGAACCCTCCACAGAGCTTTTTCCCCATGTCTGCCTGTCAGATGTCTGCTCTGGCAGACTAGAGACTAGGTCTGTTCTGACTGGGAAACTGAGGCCCTGGGAGCAGAGCCATTGTTCTGGCGTCTTCACAGCCAAACACCTCTTGCACCAGGGAAGACTGAATAAGCAGTCCCTTGGGCTACCTTTTTTGACTCTAAGGAAGAGAGACCTGCAAGGCTGCATCTGGCTGAAAATCACAAGGGGCTGGGAAGTGTGATACTGGAAAGTCAGTGAAAGAGGCCACAGTGCCTAGGCTCCAGCAAAGCCCAGGTAAGGCTTCGACAGTGCCCTGGAACGTTGAAGGAACCCTCCTCAGAGCGCTTTTTCCCATGTCTGCTCTGTAGCAGAGAGCTCTGGAGACTAGGTCTGTTCTGACTGGGAAACTGAGGCCCTGGGAGCAGAGCCATTGTTCTGGCGTCTTCACAGCCAAACACCTCTTGCACCAGGGAAGACTGAATAAGCAGTCCCTTGGGCTACCTTTTTTGACTCTAAGGAAGAGACCCTGCAAGGCTGCATCTGGCTGAAAATCACAAGGGGCTGGGAAGTGATACCTGGAAAAGTCAGTGAAAGAGGCCACAGTGCCTAGGCTCCAAAGCCCAGGTAAGGCTTCGACAGTGCCCTGGAACGTGAAGGCACCCTCCACAGCGCTTTTTCCCCATGTCTGCTCTGTAGCAGAGAGCTCTGGAGACTAGGACTGTTCTGACTGGGAAACTGAGGCCCTGGGAGCAGAGCCATTGTTCTGGCGTCTTCACAGCGAAACACCTCTTGCACCAGGGAAGACTGAATAAGCAGTCCCTTGGGGCTACCTTTTTTGACTCTAAGGAGAGACCCTGCAAGGCTGCATCTGGCTGAAAATCACAAGGGGCTGGGAAGTGATACCTGGAAAGTCAGTGAAAGAGGCCACAGTGCCTAGGCCCCCAACACCCGGGTAGGGCTTCCCCAAGGCAGGGAAACCTCAAGGAAACCCTCCTCAGAGCTATTTCCCCCATGTCTGCTCTGTGTAGCAGAGAGAGCTCTGGAGACTAGGTCTGTTCTGACTGGGAAACTGAGGCCCTGGGAGCCAGAGCCATTGTTCTGGCGTCTTTCACAGCCAAACACCTCTTGCACCAGGGGAAGACTGAATAAGCAGTCCCTTGGGCTACCTTTTTTGACTCTAAGGAAGAGACCCTGCAAGGCTGCATCTGGCTGAAAATCACAAGGGGCTGGGAAAGTGATACCTGGAAAGTCAGTGAAAGAGGCCACAGTGCCTAGGCGCCCAAAGCCCAGGGTAAGGCTTCGACAGTGCCCTGGGAGCCCTCAAGGAAGCACCCCTCACAGCGCTTTTTCCCCATGTCTGCTCTGTGTAGCAGAGAGCTTGGAGACTAGGTCTGTTCTGACTGGGAAACTGAGGCCCTGGGAGCAGAGCCATTGTTCTGGGCGTCTTCACAGCCAAACACCTCCTTGCACCAGGGAAGAACCTGAATAAGCAGTCCCTTGGGCTACCTTGACCTCTAACCGAAGAGACCCTGCAAGGCTGCATCTGGGAAGAAAATCACAAGGGGCTGGGAAGTGATACCTGGAAAGTCAGTGAAAGATAGGCCACAGTGCCTAGGCTCTCACAAGACTAGCCAGGTAAGGCTTTCGACAGTGCCCTGGAACGTGAAGGCACCCTCCACAGGGCTCTTTTTTTTCCCCTCATGTCTGCTCTGTAGCAGAGAGCTCTGGAGACTAGGTCTGTTCTGACTGGGGAAAACTGAGGCCCTGGGAGCAGAGCCATTGTTCTGGCGTCTTCACAGCCAAACTGACACCTCTTGCACCAGGGAAGACTGAATAAGCAGTCCCTTGGGCTGGTCTTTTTTGACTCTAAGGAAGAGACCCTGCAAGCTGCATCTGGCTGAAAATAACAAAGGGGCTGGGAAGTGATACTGGAAAGTCAGTGAAAAGTAGGCCACAGTGCCTAGCCATCCCAATAAGACCCATAGGTAGGGCTTCGACAGGCAGGGAACCATGAAGGAACCCTCCACAGCGTCTTTTTCCCCATGTCTGCTCTGTAGCAGAGAGCTCTCTGATAACTAGGTCTGTTCTGGACTGGGAAACTGAGGCCCCTGGGAGCAGGAGCCATTGTTCTGGCGTCTTCACACAGCCAAAACACCTCTTGCACCAGGGAAGACTGAATAAGCAGTCCCTTGGGCTACCTTTTTTGACTCTAAGGGAGAGAGACCCTGCATAGGCTGCATCTGGCTGAAAAATCACAAGGGGCCTGGGAAGTGATACTGGAAAATCAGTTGATCAGTGAAACAGACTCCTTGCAGCCACTTTTCTCCTAGGCTCCAAAGACCAGGTGAAGGCTTCGACAGTGAGACTAGGTCACGTTATGAAGGAGACCCTGCTAGCAGAGCTATTTTCCCATGTCTGCTCTGTAGCTTGCACAAGGAAGCTCTGGAAGACTAGGTCCCTTGGGCTGTTCTGACTGGAGAACCCTGAGGCCCTGGGAATCACAAGAGCACATATTGTTCTGTCAGGTCTTTCACAGCCAAACACCTCTTGCACCAGGGAAGACCAAGAAAGTGAAGGCACCCCTCCACAAGCGTTTTTCCCCATGGGCTCACCTTTTTTGACTCTAAGGAAGAGAGACGGCCTGCAGGCCTGCATCTGGCTGAAAATCACATGGGTGCTGGGAAGTGATACCTGGAGAGCTCTGAAAGAGGAGACTAGGTCTTTCACACCCAACTAAGGCTTCCTGAAAGGCCCTGGGAGCCTGAAGGCACCCTCCCATTGAACCTTATTTCCCCATGTCCTGCTCTGTAGCAGAGAGCTTCTGGAGACTAGTCTCTCTGACTGGGAAACTGAGGCCCCAGGAGCAGAGCCATTGTTTCTGGCCGTCTTCACAGGCCAAACACCTCTTGCACCAGGGAAGACTGAATAAGCAGTCCCTTGGGCTACCTTTTTTTGACTCTAAGGAAGAGACCCTGCAAGGCTGCATCTGGCTGAAAATCACACAAGGGGCTGGGAAAGTGATACCTGGAAAGTCAGTGAAAGAGGGCCACAGTGCCTAGGCTCCAGCACCCAGGTAAGGCTTCGACAAGGCCCTGGAACGTCAAGGAACCCTCCTTCAGCGCTTTTTCCCCCATGTCTGCTCTGTAGCAGAGAGAGCTCTGGAGACTAGGTCTGTTCTGACTGGGAAAACTGAGGCCCTGGGAGCAGAGCCATTGTTCTGGCGTCTTCACAGCCAAACAGGCCAGCACCTCTTGCACCAGGGAAGACTGAATAAGCAGTCCCTTGGGCTACCTTTTTTGACTCTAAGGAAGAGACCCTGCAAGGCAATACATCTGGCTGAAAATCACACAAGGGGCTGGGAAAGATACCTGGAAAGTCAGTGAAAGAGGCCACAGTGCCTAGAGCTCCAAAGCCCAGGTAAGGCTTCGACAGTGCCCTGGGAAACGTGAAGGCACCCTCCACAGCGCTTTTTCCACATGTCTGCTCTGTAGCAGAGAGCTCTGGAGACTAGGTCTGTTCTGACTGGGAAACTGAGGCCCTGGGAGCAGAGCCATTGTTCTGGCGTCTTCACAGCCAAACACCTCTTGCAACCAGGGAAGACTGAATAAGCAGTCCCTTGGCGGCTACCTTTTTTTGACTCTAAAGGAAGAGACCCTGCAAGGCTGCATCTGGCTGAAAAATCACAAGGGCCATGGGAAGTGATACCTGGAAAGTCAGTGAAAGAGGCCACAGTGCCTAGGCTCCCAAAGCACCCAGGTAAGGCTTCCCCAAGTGCAGGGAACGTGAAGGCACCCTCCACAGAGCTTTTTCCCCATGTCTGCTCTGTAGCAGAGAGCTCTGGAGACTAGGTCTGTTCTGACTGGGAAACTGAGGCCCTGGGAGCAGAGCCATTGTTCTGGCGTCTTCACAGCCAAACACCTCTCTGCACCAGGGAAGACTGAATAAGCAGTCCCCTTGGGGCTACCTTTTTTGACTCTAAGGAAGAGAGACCCTGCAAGGCTGCATCTGGCTGAAAATCACAAGGGGCTGGGAAGTGATACCTGGAAAGTCAGTGAAAGAGGGGCCACAGTGCCTAGGCTCCAAAAGCCCAGGTAAGGGCTTCGACCACGTGCACTGGAACCTCAAAGGGACCCTCTCATCAGAGCTATTTCCCCATGTCTGCTCTGTAGTACAGAGAGCTCTGGAGACTAGGTCCTGTTCTGACTGGGAAACTGAGGCCCTGGGGAGCAGAGCCATTGTTCTGGCGTCTTCACAGCCAAACACCTCTTGCACCAGGGAAGACTGAATAAGCAGCAGACCTTGGGCTACCTTTTTTGACTCTAAGGAAGAGACCCTGCAAGGCTGCATCTGGCTGAAAATCACAAGGGGCTGGGAAGTGATACCTGGAAAAGTCAGTGAAAGAGGCCACAGTGCCTTAGGCTCCAAAGCCCAGGGTAAGGCTTCCCAGTGGCCCTGGAGCGTCAAGGCACCCTCCATAAGAGCTATTTTTCCATGTCTGCTCTGTAGCAGAGAGCTCTGGAGACTAGGTCTGTTTCTGACTGGGAAACTGAGGCCCTGGGAGCAGAGCCATTGTTTCTGGCGTCTTCACAGCCAAACACCTCTTGCACCAGGGAAGGACTGAATAAGCAGTCCCTTGGGCTACCTTTTTTGACTCTAAGGAAGAGACCCTGCAAGGCTGCATCTGGCTGAAAAATCACAAGGGGCTGGGAAGTGATACCTGGAAAGTCAGTGAAAAGAGGCCACAGTGCCTAGGCTCCATAGCCCCCAGTTAAGGCTTCGACAAGTGCCCTGGAACCTCAAGGCACCCTCCTCAGAGCTATTTTCCCCATGTATGCTCTGTAGCAGAGAGCTCTGGAGACTAGGTCTGTTCTGACTGGGAAACTGAGGCCCCTGGGAGCAGAGCCATTGTTCTGGGCGTCTTCACAGCCAAAACACCTCTCTGCACCAGGGAAGACTGAATAAGCAGTCCCTTGGGCTACCTTTTTTGACTCTAAGGAAGAGACCCTGCAAGGCTGCATCTGGCTGAAAATCACAAGGGGCTGGGAAGTGATACCTGGAAAGTCAGTGTGAAAGAGGCCACAGTCCCTAGGCCCCCAAAGCCCAGGTAAGGCTTCGACAGGCTGCCCAGGAACGTGAAAGGCACCCTCCACAGCTGCTTTTTCCCCCATGTCTGCTCTGTAGCAGAGAGCTCTGGAGACTAGGTCTGTTGTCTGACTGGGAAAACTGAGAGGCCCTGGGAGCAGAGCCATTGTTCTGGCGTCTTCACAGCCAAACACCTCTTTGCACCAGGGGAAAGACTGAATAAGCAGTCCCTTTGGGCTACCTTTTTTGACTCTAAGGAAGAGACCCTGCAAGGCTGCATCTGGCTGAAATTCACAAGGGGGAGGGAAGATGATACCTGGAAAGTCAGTGAAAGAGGCCACAGTGCCTAGGCTCCAAAAGCCCAGGTAAGGCTTCGACAGTGCCCTGGAGTCCGTGAAGGCAACCCTCCACAGCGCTTTTTTTCCCATGTCTGCTCTGTAGCAGAGAGCTCTGGAGACTAGGTCTGTTCTGGACTGGGAAACTGAGGCCGGGAGCAGAGCCATTGTTCTGGCGTCTTCACAGCCAAACACCTCTTGCACCAGGGAAGACTGAATAAGCAGTCCTTTGGGCTAACCTTTTTGACTCTAAGGAAGAGACCCTGCAAGCTGCATCTGGCTGAAAATCACAAGGGGCTGGGAAGTGATACCTGGAAAGTCAGTGAAAGAGGCCACAGTGCCTAGGCTCCAAAGCCCCGGTAAGCTTTCGACAGTGGCCCTGGAACGTGAAGAGCAACCGGTCAAGCGCCTCCACAGAGCTTTTTCCCCATGTCTGCTCTGTAGCAGAGAGCTCTGGAGACTAGGTCTGTTCTGACTGGGAAACTGAGGCCCTGGGAGCAGAGCCATTGTTCTGGCGTCTTCACAGCCAAACACCTCTTTGCACCAGGGAAGGACTGAATAAAGCAGTCCCTTTGGGCTACTACCTTTTTTGACTCTATGGAAGAGACCCTGCAAGGCTGCATCTGGCTGAAAATCACAGGGGACTGGGAAGTGATACCTGGAAAGTCAGTGAAAGAGAGGCACAAGTGCCTAGGAATAAAGCCATCCCTAGCCGTAAGGCTTTCGACAGTGCAGTGAGCTCTGGAACGATGTGAAGACTCCTCAAGGAAGGCCCTCCAGAAGCATTTGCTTCTTTTGTCCCCACATGTCTGCTCTGTAGCAGAGGAGGTCTCTTGGAGACCCGCAAGGTCTGTTCTGACTGATGGGAACAACTGAGGCCCTGGGGCCAGAAAGCCATTGTTCTGGCCACAGTGTTTCACAAGCCAAAGGGGGGTGCACCAGTGGAAGACTGAAGGGCAACCTCCTCGAAGCTAGTCCCTGCTTGTGTCTACCTTTTGAGACTCTGTTCGGACTGGAAGAGACCCCTGGAAGGAGTGCATGAAGTCTTCACAGCTGAAAATCACAAGAAGCTGGGAAGAGGGCTACCTTTTTGACTCTAACGAAAGTCAAGTTGAAAGAGGCCACAGTTTGAGCTAGGCTCCAAATAGCCCAGGTAAGGGCTTCGACTAGTGCCCTGGAATCCTGACAGGCCTCACTGCTCCACAGCGCTTTTTTCCCATGTCTGCTGCTCTTGTAGCAGAGGAGCTCTGGAAGACGTAGGTCTGTTCTGACTGGGAAAACACTGAGGCCCTGGACCCTGCAGCAAGCCATTGTTCTGGCGTCTTTCACAGCCAAACACCTCTTGCACCAGGGAAGACTGAATAAGCAGTCCCTTTGGCTACCTTTTTTGACTCTAAGGAAGAGACCCTGCAAGGCTGCATCTGGCTGAAAATCACAAGGGGGTCTGGAAGTGATACCTGGAAAGTCAGTGAAAGAGGCCACAGTGCCTAGGCTGTGTGTCCCAGCACCCGGGTAGGGTTCTTTCCCTAAGGCAGGGAGCCTCAGGAACCCTCCTCAGAGAGCTATTTCCCCATGTCTGCTCTGTAGCAGAGACTCTGGAGACTAGGTCTGTTGCTGACTGGAAACTGAGTGCCCTGGGAGCAGAGCCATTGTGTTCTGGCGATCTTCACAGCCAAAACACCTCTTGCACCAGGGAAAAGACTGAATAAGCATCCCTTGGGCTACCTTTTTTGACTCTAAGGAAGAGAGACCCTGCAAGGCTGCATCTGGGCTGAAAATCACAAGAGGCTGGGAAGTGATACCTGGAAAGTCAGTGAAAGAGGCCACAGTGCCTAGGCTCACAAAGCCCAGGTAAGGCTTCCCAAGGCAGTGGCCCTGGAAACGTGAAGGAACCCTCCTCAATAGCGCTTTTTCCCCCATGTCTGCTCTGTAAGAGAGCTCTGGAGAACTAGGTCTGTTCTGACTGGGAAACTGAGGCCCTGGGAGCAGAGCCATTGTTCTGGCGGGTCTTCACAGCCAAACACCATCTTGCACCAGGGAAGACTGAATAAGCAGTCCCTTGGGCTACCCTTTTTTGACTCTAAGGAAGAGACCCTGCAAGGCTGCATCTGCCTGAAAATCACAAGGGGCTGGGAAGTGATACCTGGAAAGTCAGTGAAAGAGGCCACAGTTCCTAGGCCCCAAAGCCCAGGTAAGGCTTCGACAGTGCCCTGGAACGTGAAGGCACACCCTCCTTCAGCGCTTTTTCCCCCATGTCTGCTCTGTAGCAGAGAAGCTCTGGAACTAGGTCTGTTCTGACTGGGAAACTGAGGCCCTGGGAGCAGAGCCATTTGTTCTGGCCGTCTTCACAGCCAAACACCTCTTCACCAGGGGAATAAGACTGAATAACGCACGTCCCACTTGGTCTACCTTTTTTGACCTCTAAGGTCGAAGAGACCCTGCCAAGTGCTTAGCAATCTGGCTGAAATTTCAGTCTGGTGAGAGCCTGAAATGCATCTACCTGGAAAATGGTTCAGTGAAAACAGCCACATGTGCCTAGGCCCCGCACCCCATGTGTACGGCTTTCGACAAGCAGGGAGCTCTCAAAGAACCCTCCTCAGAGATTTTTTCCCGATATCTGCTCGGGCACAGAACTCTGGAGGTTAGTCTGTTCTGACTGGGAACATCTGCTCTGGGAGCTAGGCCTTTGTTCTGTCTTCTACACGCTAAACACCTCTTGCACCATGGAAGACTTGAATAAGCAGTTCCTTGGAACTACCTTTTTGAGACGTCTAATCAAGAACCCTGCAGAGGTCTGCATCATTCTCAAAGTCACCGTGTCTGGGAAGGATACCTGGAAATTCATGAAAGACGGCCACATTGCCTAGGCTTCAAACAGCACAGGTACTTCCCCACTGGAGAGCCTCAAGGAACCCTCCTCAAGCTATTTTAGCCATGTCTGCTCTGGAGCAAGTATGCTCTGGAGACAAGTCTACCTACTGGGAACCTCACTGACTGCAAAGGGCCATTATCTGGCAAGACACCAAACCCGCCTTGCACCAGGAAGACTGAATAAAGCAGTCCCTTGTCTACCTTTTTTGACATCTAATAAGAACCCCGCAAGGCTGCATCTCTGAAGAAAATCACAAGTTTGGCTGGTTCAAGTAGATACCATGAAAGTCTCATCTCAAGAGACCACTCTTTATGCCTAGCTTCCGTTTGCCCAAATAAGGATTGCGACAGTGCCCCCTGGGAATGTGAAGGCACCCCTCCACACTGCCGCGCTTTTTCCCATTTCTGCTCTGTAATGAGAGAGTTCTGGAGAATGATCTTCTGTTCTGACTGGGGAAACTGAGGCCCTGGGAAAGCAGAGCCATTGTTCTGAGGAGGCGTCTTCACAGCACCAAACAAGCCCTCTTTGCACCAGCGAAGGACTGAATAAAGCAGTCCCTTGGGCTACCTTTTTTGACTCTAAGGAAGAGACCCTGCAAGGCTGCATCTGAGCTGAAAATCACAAGGGGCTGGTGAAGTGATACCTGGAAAAGAGTCAGTGAAAGAGTGCCAAAAAAGTGCCAAGGCCCCATGTGCCCCCTAGGGAGTCCCCAAGGCCCTGGAGTTTGACTCAAGGCAACCCTCCTCAGAAGTATTTCCCCCATGTCTGCTCTTACTGAGGTAGGAGAGTCTCTGCAGACTTAGGTCTGTTCTGTCACTGGGAAACTGTAGCGTGACCCATGGACAGAGCCATTGCGTCTGGCGGCCTCTTCACAGACAAACACCTCTCTCTGCACCAGGGCAATGACTGAATACTCCGCTCCCTTGGGGCTCTACTCTTTTTCTCGACTCTAAGGTGAAGAGACCCAGACCAAGCTGCATCTGCGCTGAAAAATCACAAATTGGTCCTGGAGTTGATACCTGGAAAGATCCATGTTGCGTGGTGAGGCCACAAGTGCCCTAGGCTCCAAAGCCCATGTAAGGCTTCGAACAGTGCCCTGGAACCGCTAAAGGCACCCTCCATACGCGCTTTTTATTCCCCTGTGTTCTGCTCTCTAGCCAGAGAGCTCTGGCAGGGCGTCCGAGGTCTTTTCTGACCCTGGGAAACTGAGCCCTGCAAGCAGAGCCATTTGATTCTGGCATCTTCACAGCCAACACACCTCTTCGCACCAGGGAAGAACTGAAATAAGTGCATCCCTTGGGCTAAAACCTTTGTATAATGATGGTCTAGGAAAGTACCCTGCAAAGCTCGCATCTGGCGAAAATCACAAGGGGCTGGGTAAGTGATTCACCTCTAAAGTAAGTGAAAGAGGCCACAGTGCCTAGAGTCCAAAGCAGTGCCGGTAATGGCTTCGACAGTCAGGACAACTGAAGGCACCCTCCACATTGCTTTTTTCCACATGGGTCTGCTCTGTAGCAGAGAGCTCGTGGAGACTAGGTCTGTTGTTCATCTGGACTGGGAACTAACTGAGGCCCTGGGAGCAGAGCCTTTGTTCTGCGGGTCTTCACAGCCAAACACCATCTTGCCATCCAGAAAGACTAAGTAACCCGACAGGTCACCTTGGGTGTAAAACCTTTTTTGACTCAAATGGAAGAGACCCTGCAAGGCTGCATCACTGGATCGAAAATCACAAGGCGGCTGGGTAGAATGATTGACCAGTGATACTGGACAATTCAGTGCTAAAGATGCCACACCAGTGCCGAGCCCCCATAGCACCCGTTATTTTGGCCCTTCCCCAAGGCAGGGAGCCTCAAAAGAACACTCATCCTCAGAGCAGAATCCCTCCAAGTTATCCCAACGTGGAAGACCTTTCCTTGGATTTTTAAAGTGCTGTTTTTTTTATATGAACCAGGACCAACAGACCGTGGAGAGACAATACAAATCAATCGTACTATAGTGAGCTGTCCATGGACTACAATCTCTTATCCCACACCGATCTCTGCCACTGGCTGAAAATCACAAGGGGCTGGGAAGTGATACCTGGAAAGTCAGTGAAAGAGGCCACAGTGCCTAGGCTCCAAAGCCCAGGTAAGGCTTCGACAGTGCCCTGGAACGTGAAGGCACCCTCCACAGCGCTTTTTCCCCCATGTCTGCTCTGTAGCAGAGAGCTCTGGAGACTAGGTCTGTTCTGACTGGGAAACTGAGGCCCTGGGAGCAGAGCCATTGTTCTGGCGTCTTCACAGCCAAACACCTCTTGCACCAGGGAAGACTGAATAAGCAGTCCCTTGGGCTACCTTTTTTGACTCTAAGGAAGAGACCCTGCAAGGCTGCATCTGGCTGAAAATCACAAGGGGCTGGGAAGTGATACCTGGAAAGTCAGTGAAAGAGGCCACAGTGCCTAGGCCCCAGCACCCGGGTAGGGGCTTCCCAAGGCAGGGAGCCTCAAGGAACTCCTCCTCAGAGCTATTTCCCCATGTCTGCTCTGTAGCAGAGAGCTCTGGAGAC